>CM040183.1:33726053-33886053 GCA_022606455.1 Callitettix versicolor
CAAGCTAGGCTGTACTCGCGCATTACAGTGACAAACTGCACGACATTAATCCCATAGGCTTACCTCGTTGTCATAACCATAATTGAAGAGTGTCATTTTCCGTCCAATAAAAATGGACCCACACTCTCGTACAATTGAATTTTGCATATCCAGCGTCCAATATCAGCTGATTATCGCGCTAATTAAGATACGCGCGTGTTTTCAATTATAATTTAATCAATTGTATCGTGCAATAAAGCCACTGGTTCAATTAGAAGTGAAATTGGAACATGTTTTATTGTAAGCCCCCCCTCTTCACCGCGCCCATACTGCGCGACAGTGTTGTAGTCTTTCTATTACTATGCTAAAACTGGTAGAATAACAATGTTTTCGTTTACGACCGTGCATGTTTACGATTCCTAAATTATGTAAATCGCCGTCGGTACAATTTAAAAAAATAAAATTGTTTAATACGAACTGTAATAAAATTGATGGCACGCGATTGCAGCTAAAATTACGATTGGACGGATGTTTGCAGGGTAACTAATAACTTGTGTACAGGAAGTGTGTGCAGGCCTATGTAAATATATCGGAAATCACGTGGGATTTATGTTCATCTGATTGTAATAAAACGTATTCTGTAAAAAAAATGTCAGGATTTAGTTAAAATGCATTTTTAATTGTAAAGTCATTTTAAGTTAAAATGCATTTTTAATTGTATTATGAATATGTACGGAGTTTTGACACATTGCATAGTGTTTGCTTAGTGTATTTAGATGTCTCCTGAAGAAGCCAGAATTAAAATGCGGTTTATCCTATTTGAAACCAAACAGGCAAATTTATTCTGCAGTATTTAACGATCAATACCAAAGATATTTTCGGAAATCGTTTATGGAGTCTACACGAATGTTGGTATTTAAATATGTCATGGAAAAACCTTTGGTATAGATGTCATTTTCATGAAAATTGAAGACACGAGTACATGGATGACTATATGGTTGAATTTCGATCGGCCTTGTTAACAAGTTCCTCTCTTTCCACGTGACTACCATTCATTCAAGCGCAGTCCCCCGTTATTTAATTCTTAAACTAAGTAATCCTTTTTTGGAGATTCAGAATGGGCGTCAATAATCTACTCTAGTGCCAAAATAAATGAATATAGTGAAACTTGATTATGACGTAAATAAAGGAGACAAAAATACTTCGTTATATACGAGTGACATAAAAAATGTAAATAAATTTTAAAGATTAGTGAGAAATGAGAAGTCAAAACGATTATATTGGCACTGATACATTATTCTTCTTACTATATTTATGTATATATATAAAAAAATTCTTACTATATTTATGCACAATGATCACAAATTAGGGTAGTTAACGCTTCAGTTATCTTTCTGTATTAAAAGAGATGGGACGGTATTGCGCCTGTTTTTTTGGCCGGGAATTGAACCCGGGTCCTCGGAGTGAAAGCCCAGTACGCTATCAACTAGGCCACCGAGGCGGCTGCGCCTAACTGTAGTGGAAGAGACAAAACATACAGCTCAATATAAAGAATAAAACAAATATGCGTTTTAATAAACTGAAAAATAGATCGTACCTTTATCAGCAGTAGTTTTCCTTCGGCACTTATCTGCTGGGTAGAAACTACCGTATTTGAAATTTTATTTCCACTTCCCTTAGACCTTTCCTCTTACGTATGCACTTTACATTAGTAATTGTTGATACTGTAACCGAGTAGTACCAGCGGTTAATTTACGGTAAAAATAGGCATTTGGACTTACGAAAACGTCGTTACACAGAGTTGAGGTAACATTATAACCAGGTCCGACAGTAAATATGTAAAATTTTACAACCACTAATAACAGTAATCTAAAGGTCAGGATCGGCGCTCAATTAAATATAGCGGACTGGGTCTTACCATGATGGCCGCTTCTACAGCTCATTTTCCAATTGAAAATTATTTTAAAAAGTGATTTTTATAGAATTAATTAAAGCAGTACAAACAGTTAGCGAAAAACGTTGAATACTGTACGTTTTTCATAACAATATGTTTCAGGGAATAAACCAAGGTCATTGTTCGCTTTAATGGCGTCTCCATTCAAAACGATTTAAACCGATTTTCGGGATGACCATTGCGCTATCATTCGTTACAGCGGAGCTTCGGTTTATCGAAGAATGCTTTTAAGCCGGCGCGGCGCATAGTGTTCACATAAATTAAAAACAATTTACAAGAGATACCAGAAGCCCAACAGAAGTAACTGATGCTATCGCGGCCATTATAGCTGCTGCGTTCACTTCAGCAGTGCCAATAAAAGTAACGGACAGGGAGAGGCTACTGGAACAGAATTAGATATGAATTAAACAACGGGTTTAGACCTACACTGATGCATGTGTTTTGGGATAGACAGACACGCTTTTACAAAAACGTTTGTTTTATAAACTTATACTTTCCTGTTATCAGTGTCGCTTTTTCTATATATGTTCTGTTCCTAGTATGTAGTTCAAAGAACAGTAGGTCTCGCAGTACACTGTCTGATCACCGCTCCACGCCCGCGTAACTGATAATTGTAATATTTTCGAAAAATGTTACTGGACCAACTTAAATGGAAATTTTATGCTCTGAAGCAGTCAAACTTGTGACAGGAAGACAGTATAGCCATTATTATAGAAAACAGTCATATACTCTCGTTTATCAATGGTCACCATCTTAAATTGGAAGGGAATGAAAAAAGTTACATATATATAATTCGGATTTTTATACAAGGTACCTTCTTACCAAATTTCAAAACAATCGGTCATTGCTTTTGGAAAAACTGCGTAATATACAAGCACACAAACCAAATGCCGAACGGTTGAGTACGAAGAACCGAGACCTTCAATAAGCGTATATATCATTCACGTCTATATCACTTTTTGATTGGTAGTTAAAAAAATGTGTGTGTGTGTGTGTGTGTGTGTGTGTGTGTGTGTGTGTGTGTGTGTGTGTTAGAATAATTCTTAAATTGGAATTTTTTGTTCGATTTGATTTCAACATGACACAAAAATCAATTATGATAATAGCTTTATGAAGTTCGTTATCCAACAAAATCCGTTCAACAGTTTCAAAATGGCGGCCATTTGAAATCTTTTTTTAAAAAATCAAAATTTTTAATGATACTCTTTTGTAAATTTGATTTCACCTTGGTAATCAACGTTAAAATCTGTAAGAAATTTAAATGTCCAAATTTCTTTGAACAAATGAAAATGAACCTGTCAGCTGTAATTTAAAAGTGAATACATGGACTTTTTAATGCATTATGTTAGCGAGACAGCTGCGTGCCGCAATTATATTATTAATTACTTTAAAGTATTTATAATCTCGTTTGTAGTTTTGAAATTAATTTCGCAAATAAATTCTTCGCTGTAACTAGAAGTGTGCTCCACTTAATGGAATCCGAGGAAGAAAAAAGGGGGAAAATCTATCACATCGGTTCAGTAAACAGGGATAAAAACGTCCATTTTGTCGATAGTACCAATTGACTTTGGCCCCATAGTAAGGCTTCGTTTTGTCTCTTTAAGTGATGTAGGGCTGCTTTTATTGTAAGACCCTGTTGGTTGCTAAGAATGGATGGAAAATCTTCACTCTATACAGGAAATCAAATCCTTCTTTATCACCCCCCCCCCTTTCCCCTCGACCTACTGCCAGCCCCGAAGCAGTTAAAGCCCTTGAAACATGACCTTTTAACTGTCCATATTTATGTTTACTGGAAAGAATTTATGTTTTCATAAAGTAGATTAGAACGAACAACACAAAGAAGTCTAAAAAATAAAAGTTCCCTTAAAAGGGTCTGTATAAAAATACCGCCATTATCTTAAAGCATACAGTTTGTTCCAATTTGTTTTCTTCGAAGTGGATTCGTGTAAAATGTGCGGAAGACGTTGCGACAAAAAGCAAAATAAACATCATCTTTTAACTTCGAAGTTCTCTAAAGATTGAAGAAAGCAATACAAATTAGGCACACGAATTTATTTGAACTTTTAATTTGGTGGATAAGCTGAAAACTTGAAATTTGGAGTAAATAAAAAATGTTTTTAAAATATTAGTAAGAAAAGAAATAATGCTACTGCCAAACAAAGACAATGACCAGACACTGAAATGCCTTTTTATAAATTTTCCTGTAAATCAGTGAAAATACACAATCACCCCGTTTACGCTGTTTTTAAACTTAATTGCTTACGAGTCGTTTAAAATTATTCTTAAAGGTAATACGCTTCTGTTGGCACTTCAAAATAGAAAAACAATTACGATAAGCACTCGTTGATTAACTTTAAATATTTTAAATTGATTTAAGTATGTAATAACAATTGCTTAATCTCTTTTAATATGAGAAAATCATTTCCTTCGCCATACATTTAAAAATAGCATCCAAACAGCTTATACACAACAGTATGTTTCAACTATGGCGCTGCGTACTGCTTATTGCACTATCGTGGGTTTTCCTCGTATGTTTAGTAAAACATTGACGTAATATGAAAAACAAAACGACTAAAATTCAAGTCTAAATACAATTAAAATTAATATAAACAAAGAGAACTCTGAATTTAAGCCGATTCAAGCAGCGGCAAGGGAACAATACGAAGAAATAAAAAGAGAGTCTCTATAAAAATACACAACCATTATTCGAAACAATACGATTCTAGTTTGTTTTCTTCGAGGCGGATTCATCTGTAATGTTCAGTGAAAAGCAGAAGTCCCCATTGGCTATTACAGAAGAAAGCGCGAAATCACGCAAAAATAAATATATTCAGAACGCTCAAGTAATACTAAATTATGTTAATCACATCGACGAAGCTTTGCACTTCCAAAGTTACGTTACGCCAGAGTAGCAACACATCGAACAGTATTGCCAGATCTTCTCTATCGTAACTGTTTACCAGGTGCGGAGGGAAGGAAAACATTCACCAATTGGCAACACCGCTGTAATATGATTGTACAATGCGCGATCTCCTGTTTTAAATCTGAACTATAAACCCAGTTATCAATACCGATGAACCTTTTGTGGAGACGGAACTGTCTAAATAAAAAGTGTTAAGCAGATCTAGATGACCGTGGGAAGTGTCTTAGGAGAAACTTTGACGACGTGAGACTTTGTAATTGTTATAAGAAAACGCCAATCAACGTCATTTACAAATTAAGGAAACGTTATCTCGCTGATATGAGGAAACTTACCTTCTTTGATGTAGAATTTTTTGGAAGTTCATAATATGAGAAAGTCGACGTTAATTTGTTTTATTTTTAAACATGTATAAGCGCATTTTGAACTAATTGTGTTTTTCTGCTTGCAGATTAAGAACAGAGAGTCATGGAGGGGCGTGGTGCCCGAAACATCAGATCACCAAAGAACCCAGAGAATGGATTGAAATCGACCTGCATACTGTACACGTGATCACTGCGGCGGAGACCCAAGGCAGGTTCGGTAATGGCCAAGGGCAGGAGTTTGCAGAGGCTTACGTGCTGGAATACTGGAGACCAAAACTGGGAAAGTGGGTGCGCTACAGAGATATCAAAAACGAAGAGGTACACAAATATATATATTTTACAAGAAAAACTTTTTGTGTAATTTTAAAATATTTTAAAAATTCGATTTGAGATGCTAGTCCGTTTTAATTGCGCTATCAGCTCTTAATGTACCATATTTAAGGTTTTTAGGTGTTTTTGTTTTTTATCAATAACACAGAAAACGCTGTTTTTGAGTTACTGAGAAATCAGTGCATTTTGTTTGGGCATTAGGTGGCACAAAATCGTTGCAGTTGTGTTGCAGATAATCGTGTTATACGTTTATTGGTTATGGTTTGTGTGATATTTTGCATCATTCGTTATTGTTGTTATAGTTATTTAAATATTCCAGGCGTCATACTGTTCCGTCGTGTATTATCGTGTATTATTTATTTTCATGAAAAAATGTCGTACGAACGTCATATATTGCAGGAACGTCATATATTGCTTACATAGTCACGTGGCGTGGGCGTGTGCACAACATTCTGTGTAGGGTCTATACGACAAAAACGAGAAAATAAAAAAGAAATAATATCAAAATACGTATTAGCGTATAAAACAAGAATAACAACAATTTACTTAAACAAAATAAAAAGTTAGAAGGGAAAAATAAATTTTAATAAATTCTTTAATGTCATATACAGTATATCAAAACGATATATCAACTAAGTAAGTGTATTCTGAAGAGATGGCGGATTCGCAGCAATACCTTCCCCCACCCACAACCATAACTGAACGTGCCTTTTGTAAGTATTAATTATAAAATCATGAAATAAAAACAGGTTCTTAGGAATGTTACGGTAAAGGACGTGTGACACGTGACTTTGTATTTATTAAAGATCTATGTAATAGATGGCGTTAATGTATCTGTTAGAGAAAATGAATTTGATTTTCTATAAAAGAATATTAAATGCGTCTTTATAAAAAGATTGTCTGACACATTTAAAAGGTCATAACCTGCATAACCGATCGTTGAATTACAATTAAGGAAGCCAGTATGGAACTGTAGAAACACCTCAAACTATTATTCCACTAGAAGCAAAAATTGATAATACGCCACGAACAATTAAAATTGTACTGCAAAGCTATTTAAAAAAAAATAAATGTCATTTACATTTCGAAACATGTAGGTTAAATTTTCTAGTTTTTCAACAGAAATAATCGAACAAGGGCTTTATCAATTAGTCTGCTTTTGGAAATCGTGACCGTATTTATTAATTTTTACAATAGCTGAATTTTCTCGACAAATTTTAAGTTAGGTAATTTTCGGAGAAAGAAGTAATATCTAATGTGCTTTGAACGTAAAAACTTTGAAAAGAAGACAAAATCTAAGTTGCATTTCTTGCAAACAGATCCATTTTATTTGCAGCCTATCAGAAGAAAGCTGAAAGTCTGAAATTTTAAGAGAGCCTAATTCTGGTTCATCGACAAAAAGGAACAGTCTTTACATATTCTTTGAAGCTCGCGGGACAAAGCACAAAGGAAATCCTTATCGTAGTGGTTACATTTACTTTCCATTTCGTTCTTTAGGACCCACTTTGCATTATGCCGCGAGATCAATCGCCGGCCTTGTGCGTGTTTCTTTCTGCTTTGCTGATAGCAAACAAATGTACGACGTTAATATTTCAGCGGACTTTGCAGTCCAAACAAACATCCCAATAACTGTGACAAATAGATTTTTTCAGTTAATGTTATTTAACAAGCGCAAGTGAAACAGTTTCTTATTTCTAAATACGTTTCTCTTCTTTTGAGAAATGTAAGGTAACGAGAGTATGGATTAAATCGCGTTTACAAGTGCTTAATCTAAAACATAAGTTGCGTGTGTTAAAATATTAAAACTGTAAAAATAAACAAGAAAGAACAAGAAATGTACAAAAAATACTTGTAACAAGTAACAGCTGACGTGAAGATAGGTTTAAAATAATGCGTAACAAACTCATTATGTAATTAGAGTTTATTATTTTTCGTATATTTATAAAAAAATCATTTGTTTAACGTGGCGCTTGTAGGAGACGTGGATAGGCACAAAGTGAGCAGTTGTGTGGGAAGTCGCCTAATATGCTATGCTAAAGATTGAGCATTTTCCACCCACCCACCCCACACTGAGGTGCTTGTCCCCGTCAAACCCCCTCCCCAAATATTTTTCTTAGTCATATAAGTGAAAATTTCTTCCTTCCCAAAATCTAGGGTGGCGCAACTTGAACCGTCTTCTTCCCGTCGAGGTATCTCTGCCCACCGCCAATAGTAAGCAAAAAAAAACGGGTTAGTCCAATCAAGGTCAAGCGCCACGGTAAAACAAGCGACCTGTACATATGCCTCCAAAGCATGGAGACAGGTTTTGAGTATTATACACAATTTGAAACTCACTAGCTTCATTTATTTTTCACCGTAAAGAAAGTATGATGAACGTGAAAAAAATCTATTTATGTGAATTTATCCGTTTTCCCTTGACTTAGATGTCAGTCCGTTCATCCATTTTTTTTTTTTTTTTTAACGTCCGACTATTGTGCACACTTGGGCTAATGCAGACGATGGGATGATTTATAGCGTATGAAAATGCCAAGCCCTGGCCGGGATTGAAACCCGGGTCCTCGGGGTGAAAGCCCAGTATGCTATCAACTAGGCCACTGAGGCGGCTTTCATCCATTAAATTCATCGAATAAATTTAATGAAATTTTAATTATAGAACTGGTTTTTTAACGCCCATATAAATAAGATTTCATTAAAATCGTCTCTAACGATTTCAATAAAATTTTCTCTATTTTCGTTAGTACAATAAAAACAAATTAGATATAAAATAATTTAATGCTCACTAGTAAATCGAGGAAATCACAAAACAAACCTTGATCAAAATTGGGGTTTTTCCATTCACTTTCAAACCATTCAAAATTCCATTTATTTGTTACACTGACTTCAGTTGTACTTTTTCATATTATTATTATGTTTTTCTAGTCAAATGCTGTAAACAGATTTTGAAAAAGTACGCTAATTTATCCGGTACCGCCGGTAGCTTTTTCAATCGAATTGAATGTGAGAAAGTTTGTGCAATGTGTTTGCACCATTTATCTGTTTATATAGTTAGAATAAACTAAAGACATTTAAAAAAAGTTAATAATGTTTTACCAATTTTCCCTTAAAATACAAAACAATGAAATAATTAAGTTGGTTACGATTATAAAATTAAAGAGCTTAACTCGAATAATTTCATTTGTATAGACTTTGCATGTCCGTCATCTTGAAACACTGTACCGAGTTATTATAAAAATCAATGTTCGCATTAACTTCGAAGTGGCACAAAAGCTAAGAATATTATAAAATGAACACGTACAGAATAGTCTATAGTTATACCTTTTACCCCACACGCATAGTATTTTAAGATATAAAGTGACGTCATGAACTAGAAAAATTGATACGGAGCTTTTAAGAATAAAAAAGTAACGCCAAAATAATTATTTTACCACCGTCAGATTCATTTCCGTATTCTCAATATTTATTTTTAAAAAACGGTAGAACGTGGTAACAAACATTTTCAAGCTATTTTTGTGTTGAAAATGATGTCAAAAACGATTTTTATGCAAAGCTTTCATAAAATCAGATCGAAATTGCGAATACACGTACACGCGCGCGCGCGCACGCACACACACACACACACACACACACACACACAAATAAAATAAATGACAATATCGACACCCATTTCAAGGTCCCGAGTCTAAGCCGTACTATGAACCCGCTCCATAACTCATTTACGAACGAAAATTTGCTAATACAAATTTGTTACATTAAAAACCCCATATTACTCAGAGAATACTGCTTGTGTACTGAACATGCAATCTTGTGAAATAGCGGGACGTAGAAACATCATCACTCGTACCGAAATTAGAATCAATCCTTTTAAAGAACAGAAGCCGGGAAGCACTTAATTATCGCTAAACCCTTCTGTGTATTCATCGAGCCAGTGTTGGGATTCCTCTCTATCTAGAATCAATGCCGGCCAGGGTCCGGTATCCGACCAGATGCTGGAGTTAAAAGAACTTCAATTTGGCAAGAGGCTGTTCCAGCTGATTAAGCTGAGTGCTGGATGCATTATTAGTGATGTACGTCGGACAATGGCGGCCACTACCTCTGGTCTGCTACTACTGGCTATTGTATCCTTAGTCCTTGCTGATTAAAATACTCTAACTCCAGTCCTAATCGACGTCAAACAATCGCTTTTGTTTTCAACTAACATGGTTTGTTTAAACGCAAACTCAATGCAAGACGAAGACAATGACAAAGTGTTTATGTTACCCTGGTAAATAATAACGCGCGTTGCAATCAAATACAAGACGAAGACAATGACAAAGTGTTTATGTTACAATGGTAAATATTAACGCGCGTTGCAATCAAATACAAGACGAAGACAATGACAAAGTGTTTATGTTACAATGGTAAATAATAACGCGCGTTGCAATCAAATACAAGACGAAGACAATGACAATGTGTTTATGTTACAATGGTAAATAATAACGCGCGTTGCAATCAAATACAAGACGAAGACAATGACAATGTGTTTATGTTACAATGGTAAATAATAACGCGCGTTGCAATCAAATACAAATAGAGTAGTTACGCGCATTTACTTCCTTTAGTTTTTGTTCGATTAAATTGTCAAGATTGTTTTGCGATTATATTTTGTACACAGCGATAAAGTATTACACACACTATTGGCATTATTATTCATTAATAATTGTGGGACACAACTGACTCGCTGACGTGATGGAAGTGAATTTCATAAAATTAATGATTTTTCGCTGCGTGGCTTGTCATGGACTTATATTTTCGAACAGGTTTTTTTCAATTCCAGTCGACAAATCGAAGTAACAATGGCTTAATTATCACACTAGTTATTGCACTACAGCTGTAAATGGGCAAGCCGGTAAAAAATTTACAGTACCTTCTCTATGGTATGTCTGAATTACTGTTTTCGATCGATTATGGTATTCATAGATCACTCGGTTATATGTTGTTTGTTCCAATGAACATAACCTCAAACATTTTCATTGAAATTAACGATACATTCGAAACCGTAGCTAAACACAATTGATAGTACTTTTATACGTAATTTTTATATTAATGATAATCGCGGAATACAGCTGTCTCGTTGCGTGATAGAAACGAATTTCCAAAGTTTTTTTTTTTATCTTACCGTTTTTGAAATTCTGTTTTCGTCATCACAATCAGCATTAAAATCTGCACATGTCAGGATTTTAAACTTTCACTTTACTTTGAATATGCAATAATAAACCCTGACAGCCGTCAAAATATTTAAACTGATTTTGGAAATTCAGAACACCAATCTGTGCTGTTTTCAACGCTGATTATGATGGTAAATAAGATTTTCGAAAGAAAACGTTATGAATTTTGAAAATTTGAAATGGCTGCCACTTTGAAATAGTTGCACGAATTTTGCTGGTTTACGAACTTCACCAAGATATTGCCATTTCGATTTTTGTGCCAAGTTTGAATCACAGTGATCGAAATTGCGAACGTGAACACACACACACACACACAAATTTTAACGATCCCCTAAAGGACGATATAGAGGTCATGTTTGGTACACATTTAAAGATCACTGATCTGGATGTTACTATGATGTCTGCTCCAATAGTTATTTCTTCTAACGGAAATTCACTTATAACTACGTTTCCTGTGAACAGCGTACTAGAGTAGTTTTAAGGAGTTCATGTCGGGCTATGAGGGTGTCAGAATCAATAACAAGAGCAACAAGTCGAGAGCACGTAAGTGTGATGCATCATCGAAAATATGGCATCGATAACTTCGAATTCCGCAGATTTTTAGCCCTAACTAGATCAATCATTCTTCCAGATTCGAGCAAAGGAAAATCTTGCAAAAGAATTTCGAAACAGATTTTTTCGATTAGAGATAAACTAGAAAGGTCGCCTCTGTCCTGCTCTTTGAATAACCTTCAGTATGTTTTAGCAATAAACATTAACCTAAGTTTTTACTTTTACAAGAAGTTTCAAAAAGGTTTGGAGATCGTCAAAAAATCGATCGGTTTGAGAATTAAATTTATTTTAAAAGTCATCTGAATCCAAAAAAGTGGTTTTTACTTGCTTGCCTGTCTGTGCTCATTGTTTGGCACAGAATTAGAAACTAACTAATACTGGCGACATTTGGTTCACGAAGTACGTAGCGTTTGCCCTTATACCGATATCAGAACCATTTTAATCCTTTTTTTTATTAAAAAAAACTGTTAAAAAGATTTCCTCAAAAGCGGTTCAAACGAATCTGATTAAATTTTATTCAACTGTAGTATATAAGAACCCAAACAAAATAGATTAGTACAGCTTTGAAAAAATCAAAAAAATGGAGCTATTAAAAGTAATCGCGACACGAGAAGAAGATAACTTTCAAAATTATTTTTCTTTATTTTACCCACTTTGAAAGTCCGTTTTTACCATCATAATCAGCATTAAAATCAGAATATACTAGCATTTTAAACTTTCCAATTATATTAAAAATACGAAAACGAACCCTAACCGTCCTCAAAATAAATTCCTGTATTTCGACAAATTTTTAAAATTCAAAATTCTCATTTCTGAAGTTTTTAACGCTGTTTGAATTTCAAAAATCAATTAAAAAAAAATGAAATGACTGCCATTTTGAAACTGTTTAACGACGTTATCCAAGCAATTACCGTAATAGATTTTTCGGCCAAGTTTGAATCACATCTGACCAAATTATGAACGTGAGCGTGATAACACACACACACACACACACACACACACACACCGGTGCTTATATCAAGATCCCAGGTGGGTTTTACCACAGTTGCCGTTCCAATAGCTCATTTTCCTATTAAAAATTCCCTAATAACCGAAAAATCAGCTTAATTTTTCAAATTTGGTTCATTAGAATTTGCTAAAATTATAGTCTAATGTAAAGCAACAAATTAAAAAAATCACACAAGTGTGTGTGTGTGTGTGTGTGTGTGTGTGTGTGTGTGTTTTTGATATAGTAAATCGAACAAGTTTGTTGACCAACACAATCTCTGTAACAGTTTCACAATGGCAGCCATTTCAGATCTAAATAAACCATAACTTTTTTACACTAAACGGTAATGAAAGTATAATAACACAATCGAAACGAGCGTTGAAATCTGCATACATTAATACGATAATTTTCACATTTAAACTTTTGTCTAATGTTATCGCTTCCAACATGTCAGCGAGATTACTTCATTGTTAGTTAGATCCTAGAACCAATTATGATTATTATGATGAGGTAACTATCGCGTGTATGTAGTAACATGGTCATATGAATTACGAAAATAAAACACGTTGTGAAGGAAAGAGAGGAGAGATGAAAGGTCGATGTGGTTGATGTACAGTCCACTTTTTTATAACATAAAATACATCACTGTTACAAGCTGAAACATAACGCGGTGACGTCACGCTGTACTCTGCGGATAATTTATTGTGTAAAACGTCCATGTGCTTTATACACAGCGGATGGTGTGCGGTGGGTTGTGTTATCTCAAGTGTTTCTTAATGCACTTTGTCAAACAAATCGAGAGCCCGAAGGCGGAATTAAAGACCGTTTTAAATTCGCGTGAGTGTCTGTCTTTCGGTAACGTACCTCCTTACTCGTAAACGATTGGCCAGGTAGCTATAAAATTTGGCGAAAATAGTCTTTGTAGCGGCCGAAATCAAGTAAAAATGTATAGAGGTTGAAGACAAAAAATATTTGGAGGTAGATGACAAAAATATTTAAAAATTTGATTATTGATTCCGAATATACATGTAGGGTCTATACACACATGCGCGCGTGCGTGCGTGCGTGTGTGTGTGTATATGTAGGCCTATGTATGTATGTATATGCACGGTATATAGATACACGGTAGGGGCCACGGTGGGTGTGCGCAGTAGACTACCGCGCGGGTGACGTCACTGAATCTTCACTGCTACATTCTGTAATTTTCCGTTTAACAATGTGGTGTTCTGTAAATGTAGTTGGAGATTCGGTGTATTTATGTGAGTGTTTGTTTTAAGTAAAAGGTCTTTTTTGTGTAAATAAAAGGTGATAATTGTGTTTTGTGGTCGAGGTTTAATAAGTGTAAGAAAAGATTTAATTAGCCTATGTTTTAAATCCTAAAAAATACATAATTTGTTTTGTTTGCTGTAGTATAATTGTGTATGCATAACAATGCCTAATTGCGCTATTGCCAATTGCTATAATAGTGATAAGAATTTTAAAGGGAAAGGAATTACATTTCAAAGAATTCCAAAAGACAAAGGCCTGAGAAAAGCGTGGGTTCATGTGTGTAAACGAGCAGATCATTTTAATTTTGATAATGTTAAAGTCTGTTCACTTCATTTTAATGACGATGATTTCGAAAGGGATTTTAAATCCTAATTACTAAATTCGAAACCTAAAAAACAGCTGAAATCCGGTGTCATTCCACGTTTTAACATTCCCACCGTTGAAAATAAATGTATCAATTCTAAACGAGCTGCAATTATTAAAAAACGTGAAAACCAAGAAACATTAAAAAAACATTGACGAGTCCGACGGAAATCTACCAGGTAAATCACCTGTAAATGGAAATGACGTTGGTGCAATTGTAACGTGTAATTCTGTAAATGAAACCCACCCTTTCGTAGTCAGTAATTTTAATACAAATATCGTTGTAAATAATGCCTCTGTAGAAGAAATGAAATGTTTAAGAAATGAAAATTTACTTTTGAAGGAACAAATTCAACTTGCATTACAAGAACTGGCCTCGGTTAAAAATAAAAATGTGGCTTTACAAAGCAATGTTACTAAGTTTAAGAATATTTTTTCTGATAATATGTGTTGAAACATAAGTTCTAAGAAATACGTATGTTTTATTTTACTGTTTGCATAATAGGCATACGCCTATTTACTATTTAATTTGTTGTTAATTTTTTATTTGAGATGTGCGTTTTCAGTCAACCACATAATTATCACGGAAAATCCGCAGATACGTAATTCATAGTGTGATGTGCTTTTAACTTTCAAACAAAAAATAACCTGGAATTTTTCAAGTTATGGACCTATAATTTACTTTATTTTAATATTATGTAATATTGTATAAAATAAAATGTTTCCGTTTTGACAATGAGCGAATTCAATAAGTAAAGTAATTAACAGCGTTATTAACGTTAGATATAAGGAATTATTATTGTAATTACTATAATACAGTTAGTAACACTAACATTACAAACTGTTTTCTACTGACCACTACGTCTGAGCTTCGATGACGTCGAGGGATTCGATGACGTACTTCAGCCGGAAAGTGGTGGGGGGACATGCGCGTGGCCCCTACCGTGTATCTATATACCGTGTGTATATGTATATAGTTTTTACGTATAAAGATTTTATGTAGAATATCTCCAAAGTTTAAGTTTTCGTGTGTGTCCCAATTTCCAATTCCGACGTGTAATTTCTAGGAAAATCTCTAAAAATTTATAAAACCTAGTTTGAATCACAACAAATACATGTTTGAGGTTTTTTATTAGTTTACATATTTTTGTACTTACGGACCTCGACAAAAGCGTATTTTGGCAAATCACCGAGGACTTTAGAATGATTTGTATACTTTTCACTACCTTTTGCGGTGTGTGGGGTTCATTTTTATGTTCAGGCATTAAATAAGTTTTAAAAAGAGCGCCTAAATTGTACGCTGAAAATCTGCTTCGCGGCAGTACAGACGATGCGGAGTCTGTCGACCCATTCTTAAAAACAAAACACTCAGGTTGACATTTAAATGGTCGATACTAATTTACTAGGCTACAAAAAGCCACCAACGGACTTTCAATGGTGCTTTAAAAACATGTACTTGACCATTTTATGTATTCACTTTCAAATATATGTTTCTTTTGTCGGCGAACTTGGAACAAGAGTTTCTATTAAGGTTTTGTCGTTTTTTTAATTTTACTACGAGATGCACTAAAAGTATTGTGTAATTCTGGATAAATCAGTCTTCAAGTTCCTCGAAAAAAAGATGTTTTTATCTGTCTGTGTGTTGCAATTAAGTCAATGTTATAAATTTCAAATAAAAATGATTACTGTTTAAGAGTAAATATAAAATTTAAAAACGAGTTTTTTGTATTTACGCCCGAAACGAAAATTTTCTTTATATAAAATTCACTTCACTGTCTGAATTATTTAATAAATATTCATATCTATGCCTTTTTTACGACAGCTAAACTGGATTTTTTGAGATGTAGTGACTCTTAAGTGTTTTTTAAAGTACTTATTGACTACATTTTTTGTATATGTTGTTACAATTGAGCTTGGCTCATCTACCATCCATATGGAGTTGAATGCCGCTGATCTACACCAATAGGTTGGTATAGATTTACCAAAAATTACTTTTTGGCAATTTTTTAATCATTTTTTTCGAAATTAAAAATTGATCTTGAGGTGTTAAAAAATAAACATCTAAGGAAAAAACTTTTAAATTTACACTTTTAAAATCAGGTGTTCGTTAAACGTTCTGATCCTTCAAAAACAACCTTTTCACGTTTACAAAAAAAAGTAAAATTGAACGCAAATTTAAAATCACCACCGAAATTCTGTCAATACTTGCATCGACCCAGTTCGAACGAAATATTTCGAAGAATAACGTTTTATCTTAAAATATTATATGTTCGCCGCTCAGATAAAACGGGCGTAACTGATAAAAGCGCAGTTTAATTTCAGGTAAACACTCCGACATTACGTTGTCGTAAAGACGAAATGTGTACAAGAAGCGGATCGGAGACCTTCGGCTTGTGTACACAAGTGCAACACAAAATAAAATAAAATGAAAGCCCGCGGCGCCGACTCCAGTTTTAATTGTAAGGCACGGTAAACATATCATCAGTCACACTTTCAACAAATAGCGTAGTAAATGTCCCTTTAAACGGTGGATCGTTTACGTAAAGCCTCGACAAGACGTGTTGTAACAATTATGGCAGCACGCAACTGTCTCGCTTAACATAATAGAAGCGAATTTTCACTTCTATTATTTTTTTATACCTTACCATTTTAAACTATAAAAATAAACCCTAACCTTTTCCAAATTCGTTTTCTTATTTAATGCTAATGTATGCTGTTCTCAATGCTGATTATGGTGGTGAAAAAGAATTTTCAAAAAAAGTTTTGTTTTAGGTTTTGAAAAAAACCCGCCATTTTGAAACTCTTAAATGAATGACGAAGCTATTATCAAAATCGATTTAGTACAAGTTTGAACAAAATCGACATTATTATTAGCATATTAAACATAAAAATTTCGTTGAAAATACGAAAAATGATCCATGACCGCCGTAAACGTTTTAACGGCGATGAAACAGGAGTTTTTAAAAAGCGAAAGGTACAAAACAATGACGTACATCAGCATAAATGACGTAATGAAAGCTAGTTTTAAAAACAATGTTTTTATCTTACCATCATGTTGATAAGATTTTAACAACATTAAACATAATTAAAGTCTGCATATATTAACGTTTACAAATTGTATTCAAAATAGAAAAATGAACCTTGATTTCCGTTTAATTAAAATTCTTAGTTTCAAAAGATTTTGAAAATATAAAATGCTAATATATATAGTTTCCAACGCTGATTACGATGGTGAAATCAGATTTTCCAAAATGCTAATCAGAAAAAAATACGACTTTTTAAAATTTGAAATGGCTGCCATTTTGAAACTGTTCAACTGACTTTGTTGGGTAACGAACATGTCCACGTTTCTACCAAAATCGATTTTTGTGCTAAATTTGAATCAGATCGTACCGAAATTGTGAACGACAAGAGCTAAATAAAATGTTTCGACTTCAAAAAGTGATCTGGTTAGGATCAGCGTTCATTTCAAGTACCTGGATATGTGTTACCATGATGACCGCACGTAGCACTTACAGAAGTTCACACGAATTTCTTCTAATACTACGAACTTCCGTCTCGTCAGAAGTTCTTGTAAGAGACAGTAAACATATCATCAGCTCACACATTTCAACACGTACCGCAATAAACGTCCCTTTAAACGGTCTAACGTTTAAGTAAATGATTTAAGCCTCGACGGGACGCGTTGAAACAATTATAACCAGCGTCTGGTTTTGTATTTGACTCGTTGTGACAGTTTGATTTGTGATTTAGCCAGGTGGGAGCCTAGTACAGGGATCGCGGCCGTCCAATTTGGTTCAAGTACACCCTCGTCCCACCCCCTCACTGCCAGCAAGGAATCAATACGGTGCTTTCAGCGTACCCGCTTGACCTACCATTTTCTTAACGTTACAAATTTTATTACCTGTTTGCCTTTTTTTACTTTCGTTTTCGTTAAGTGCTCGCGGAAGAAACTGGCTTAATGTTTTTTTGTGAAGCGTTTCGATTAAAATATTTTAAATTGGTTCGTTTGAAGGTTCAGTAACGCGCAGATATAATATTTGTACACGATGAAAGAATTGTATTATAGTATAGCCTGTGGTGTCCAATATAAATAGTGCAAACTGCAAATTTTTAATTAAAAAATGATCTATTTGAGCCGGGCATCATGGTAGATCCCAAACCCGGAACCTTGAAATGAGCCTCCAGATGTGTTAACACTCTCACGTATGTAATTTTAGTCCGTTTTGATTCACTCTTGGCATAATTGTGATCAGCGTTAAAAACTGCATAAATTAGAATTTTGAATTTTTTAAAATCCTTCAGAATTAAAATTGATTTTTGACTACATTTACGGTTTGTTTTTTTACTTACAAAAGAAATTTTAAAGTATAAAATTCTAAAAATTGATGAATGTAATGCATTATAAAGCATTCATAAAGCAGCAGCTTATGAAATCGGGGTTTCAAAAAAAGTACAATTTAAAAAAAACTTTCGGAAATTTGCGAATTTCTATTTTTTTTTAAATTTTACAATTTTTTTTAAAACTCTAACTTTACCATAATAAGTATCGACCACCAACTGCAATTTGATCGGTCGGTTATTATTATTGTCATAAATAGCAACTGCATATATGAGGATTTTAAACTTTCAAACTGCATTGAGAGTACGGACATTAAATCTAACCTCTGTTATATTTACGCAATTTCTTTGCTGATTACGATGGTGAAATGTGATTTTCAAAAACTTATAAAACGAAAAATCAGTAAATTTTTAAATATTTGAAGTGACCTCTATTTTGAATCTATTAAATGAATTGTCTATTACCGTAATCAATTTTTGTACCAAGTTTGAATCAAATATTAATTATAGGCTATATAATGCATATTTGAATGTCCCGGGTCTTTTGTTTTACCATGATTTCAGCTTCAAAACCAGATTTTCCAATAGAAATGAATCGACAAAGCCCAAATGAGCCATCCTGAGCAGCTATAGCTGTGTTATGACAGCAGCTAATGTTTGTAGTTAAGGCTTTGATTTATAACGCGAGCTTCCTGTGGCCCAGCATCGCAGTCGCGGTTAACTTAATACTGGTTTTATGTAGTTCTATAAATAAAAAGCCAGAGAGTAGGTTTAAGTTTTAATGTATTGCCGGGCACAGGTGTCGGTCGCCCAGTCGTGAAAGCTAGGACGGGGAGTCTGTGCTTTCTGCACTGGCGAACTTTGGATGCTAAGCTTTTACGTAAAATATTAAGATGTTTACTTTAAATTATGGCGCTCACCATGGCGGGCTTATTAAAGGTACGGGATACGGTTTAATGCTTCTTTGGAAACTTCGGCATAACAAAGTAGCAAAGGTAGTGGTTTTTTCTTAATTTTCTTAGTTATCGTCGTTTATAATTATTATGATCACGGAAAGCATTTGTATTGCTCACGTTGTGGAAGCGAATTTCGAAAAATACGTTTTGTATCGTAACATTTTTTGAAATGATAATGAAATTTTGTTGTCATAATCAGCATTGAAGTCTACAAAATATTTACACTTTAAACACTATAATTACGGGTACAAAATGATCTTCGTCAAAATTAGTTTCCTACGGTTTTTTGAAAATTCAAAATGCATTCAAAAAAATTGAAAATTCAAAAAACGTGTAGAGTTTTTAACGCTGATTACATCAAAACAGACTGAAAAACGTTATGCATTTTTAAAGATTTTAAATGCCGCCATTTTGAAACTTAACGGATTTTGCTGGATAACTAACTTGTCCAAACTATTACCAAAATTGATTTTTTAGCCAAATTTGAATCAAATTAGCGTATTACACTTTTAAAACACACTGGAAATGAATCACCTTAAACTTCATTGGATTTTGAAAATGTGATTTTTTTGCAGATTTAGTGTATACTGTAATAGTAATGATTTGCAAAAAAAGTATAAGATAAAAAGGTTATATTTTTACAGAATTTAAATGTCAGCCATTTTGAAACTCTCTAACAGCACTTTTTGTGTAACAATACTTCACAAAACAAAATCGATTTTTGTTCCAAATTTGTATCTAGTGTGCTTATATTTGGAAAGAGAAACACACACACACACACACACACACACACACACACACACACACACACACACACACACACACACACAACTTTTGACGATTGTTCAAAAATTTGATTTTCCCGGGTCTGAGTCTTACTACAATGACCATTCCACACAGCTGAAAATTTTTAACTAGATCATTAGCGATTATGAAATAATCTTTTTTTACATAAAGAACTTATTAAAATAAAATCTCCAATTTTCATCACCACCCATACCGTAAAATCTGTGATCAGTTTTGATGCATCCCTTTATAGACCTATGCCCTTCAAAGGGTCTGGAATTATTACATATAAATCCTTCAATGATTATTAATTGCTTCCTTTTGACAAATATCAGTACAATAAAACCGGCCATAAAACCAGATTATCAATGACATCACTGTTGCAGAATCAAGGCTGTTAATTATTGTTTAGTTTATTATAAACATAAAATATAAAATAATAGTTCACGATGACCATTGATGCCGACATTATATAAAGGCAACAAATTTATAGACTTAAGTAAAAATAAGTTTTATCACATTTCTTAATTAATGAAGCCGTTGTAGTTATTGTCAGTACAATGTGTAAAGATAACTAACGATTTATTGCTTTGTTGATCATGAAATAAATCCATCTTTTGATGGATATTTTATTATTTCTGATTACTTCCTCATTAGAGGAGACCGTTGTATAGATGTAACAATACTTCTTATTCTCGTAGTTAATGGCAACTATACATGTAATGTAAAATCAGTTGATTAGTAATTATTTAATCTGTGGCTCTAGCCTTAAAGTAAAATATACTGGAGTTAAAAAATGTAATTTAATTTTTACTTTGGCTTACTGTTATATTTAATAATCGTGGCATGCAGCTGTGTCGCTGATGTAATCGAAGCGAATTAATCAAAATTCGAACGTTAATTTAAAAAAAATGTGAAGTAGCCTAATTTGTTTAAAAGATTTGCAGTGGCCACCATTTTGAAACTGTTGAACGGATTTTACTGGGTAACGAATTTTTATTCAAAGTTTGAATGAAATGACCAAATTTGTGTAAATAATAGTGCTAAAACACAAATATACAAATAATGTAACCTTAAAACTTGATCTGGATGTCGTGATCGATGTTAATTTCAAGATTTGATCTTGGTTTTACCATGATGGTCGCCTATAATGGCTCCAGTATAAATTCGCCAGAAAGAATCAATAGGTCAAGCCAAAAATAAAAAGCTGTTTGACAGACACACTCTTCATAAAATAGATTGGCTACAGGATTGCTTTCAGACACCAGTTATACTCGTATTAGTTGTGGTACAAAAACCGTTTTAACATATGCGGTGAAAGTCACTGCTCGCTGTTTGTCCCTTCGACCCGCGTGCAATTGAAATTCAATTAACTTTTGAGGACAAGTTGACGGTACATATTGCCGTAAAGAACCATTACTTGCATCCTTTGTCTCTCGCGATGACATCTCATTTTCTTCTTCTTTCCACTTCCATATCGTACTCGTGTATTGTTCTAGTAGACTTCGCTGTTCATACATTTCTAGCGACGTCAGAAACATTCTCGCCCGGTAATGCTATTCAGTATAAAGAGTCCCCCTTCACCTCATCTCCGCTTCTAACTTCTGGTTTTTCTTTTGTTTAGAATAATACACGTTGTTTAACGCTCGCGTTGACACAAATAAAATAAAATTAGCTCTTTGAGTGTTTCTATAGAACTTGCGTTGCGTGCTGGTTTTGTTCAACTGTAAGATATTATTATGAAATTTCGATTTTTCGTGTGTATTATTAAACTAACTGGTACCCGGGGCTGCCGCAGAAAAAATAAAGAAGTAATGATACAAGAATAGAATGAAAAGAAAAATAATATTTTTTTGTTAATTAGTTTGCACAATATTGAAGTGATATCCGTCTTGCCCCTTCCAATAAATTACAGGATTCTGCAACACGTCGTTTGATCGATACGTTGAGTTGTATTATTTCGTCGCTGAAGAATAATATTACGCGTATCACATTCTTATCCAACTATGACAGTCGCAACTTCATGGATGGTAGGTGCGTTGTAGCTTGCGGCATGCTATCCGAGTGGTGTTTTGTCAGCTTTTATTTGATTGTGTAATGATCCACCGGTAAGTTGTCAATTGAAGTTTTGAATAATCTTATCAGTTGGTGGAAAAATGTTTGCAAATAGCTTATTATGCGTCGTTTGGTCCCTGGAAATGCATAGCAACGTTGATCAACTTATGCATCATCGTCTTCCATAAAGCAGATTTGTAGAAGTTTATGTTCAGCGTCCGGAAGTGGTGGAAATGAACCAACACGGCGATATATTTGTCCTTGAATTTTGAAAGTAAGTATGTACTGATCTTGGAAAACTTTGTCGGCTCCAAAAGATGTCATTTGAAACGCTGAAGTAAATTTGTGAATGTCCTGCAGAAAGTGTTCGGAATCAGATGAGTTGCCGAAAGGAATGACAACAATGGATCAGGTGGTGGATGCAAAGTCGACAATTTAACTTTGCCATGCGCACAACACTCCTGGTGTTTCATTATTGAACTTGAGCGAGCCGCAGTTGCCACATACCTTATCTATTTTGCCGATGTTTACAGTGGAGTGCAAACTGTAATCGTAGTTGCCATCATATTGAAATGCAGCAAGAGTGTTCGTCGAGATAAAGTAGCACGTAAACGTTCTCTTTCGATTCTTGCTGCATGTTGGTCTTCGGATTGTGATGCGCGCGATTGAGTAACACGTAAACGTTCTGTTTCGATTCTTGCTGCATGTTGGTCTTCGGATTGTGATGCGCGCGATTGAGTAGCACGTAAACGTTCTCTTTCTATTCTTGCTGCATGTTGGTCTTCGGATTGTGATGCGCGCGATTGAGTAGCACGTAAACGTTCTCTTTCGATTCTCGCTGCATGTTGGTCTTCGGATTGTAATGCGCGCGATTGAGTAGCATGTAAACGTTCTCTTTCGATTCTCGCTGCATGTTGGTCTTCGGATTGTGATGCGCGCGATTGAGTAGCACGTAAACATTCTCTTTCGATTCTTGCTGCATGTTGGTCTTCGGATTGTGATGCGCGCGATTGAGTAGCACGTAAACATTCTCTTTCGATTCTCGCTGCATGTTGGTCTTCGGATTGTGATGCGCGCGATTGAGTAGCACGTAAACATTCTCTTTCGATTCTCGCTGCATGTTGGTCTTCGGATTGTGATGCGCGCGATTGAGTAGCACGTAAACATTCTCTTTCGATTCTCGCTGCATGTTGGTCTTCGGATTGTGATGCGCGCGATTGAGTAGCACGTAAACATTCTCTTTCGATTCTCGCTGCATGTTGGTCTTCGGATTGTGATGCGCGCGATTGAGTAACACGTAAACATTCTCTTTCGATTCTCGCTGCATGTTGGTCTTCGGATTGTGATGCGCGCGATTGAGTAGCACGTAAACATTCTCTTTCGATTCTTGCTGCATGTTGGTCTTCGGATTGTGATGCGCGCGATTGAGTAGCACGTAAACGTTCTCTTTCGATTCTTGCCGCATGTTGATCCAGAGATTCTGATACACGCGAATAAGCGATTCATAAAAGTTCTGCTTCATTTCTCGCTTGTCGTTCCCCGTTTGTTTGAGAAGCTCGAATTCGCTTATTTCCACGTGCTGAGCTGGCAGATCTGCTGAATGATTTGCACGTTTTGGAAGGATTTTGTTTTTTGTGTGAGATAAAGTCCGAATAACATGTGCCGTTTGCTTTAACAAAAATATTGCGTATGTTAAAAAAAAAAAAAAAAAAAAAAAAAAAAATGGAATAATATGTGCGTTTGCTGTAGCCAAAATATTGTGCACTTTGAATAAAAGCAGAGTAAGACACAATGGAATTGAGTAAATACATAATATAACGCTTATATTTGTTTAATAATATACTTACCATGTAGGCATGCCGAGCACCAAGGTCGGAGAAATGACGGAATAACATGTGCGTTTGCTGTAGCCAAAATATTGTGCACGTTGAATAAAAGCAGAGAATATAACGCTGATATTTGTTTAATAATCTACTTATCATGTAGGCATGCCGAGCACGAAGGTCGAAGAAATGACGGAATAACATGTGCGTTTGCTGTAGCCAAAATATTGTGCACGTTGAATAAAAGCAGAGTAAGACACAATGGAATTGAGTAAGACATAATATAACGCTGATATTTGTTTAATAATTTACTTACCATGTAGGCATGCCGAGCACGAATTTCGAAGAAATGACAGAATAACATTTGCGTTTGCTGTAGCCAAAATATTGTGCACATTGAATAAAAGCGGGGAAAGACACAATGAAAGTAGACAATACAGGCTGATATTGTTTTACACTGAATGTTATTATTATCAGTGGGACGTCTTCGTAACGACAGTTCACCATTATAGACGCATCGTTTCTAATATATGACTTATTTGTTTAGGCCCAGGTGAACCACCTCTTGGTAAAGTTGCTGGTAGGTACACCAGCAATCGTACCTATAACACGCTTTTCACTACAAACGGTCATTTTTAAAGGGCGAAGGGGTTTTTTTGATAATTATTTTCGAAAAAACTTTTTCCGCTACAAAGGGTGATTTTTAAAGGTTTCGAAAAACACGTTTTCACTACACAGGGTGATTTTTAAGAGTGAAGAGGTTGAGTATTAGTAATACTTAATATTACAGGCTATAAGAGAGTTGTAATACTGTAGTAGCCTACACCTCTCTTATAGCCTGTATATAACCTTCCCAGGAATCTCCTGAACATTTAGCAAAAAGCCCTATCACAAAGGTTCCGAAAAACACGTTTTTCACTACAAATTTTAAAGGTTGAAGGGGGGGGTAATACCCGGGAAAATTTATTAATGTTTATCTCCGTAAAAAACCTTCCTTAAAATATTTCCAACATTTGAAAAAAATGGTCATATCAGTCCAGCCGTTTTCAAGTTATGGCGTCATCAACAAAATATCGATTCATTTTTATATATGTATATGGAAAACTTACTTGTTATTATTAATACCAGTTAGACTCAAGTAAATCGGATCTGCGATATTATTTTACGATATCTAAGATAGCAGTATTTGTCAATAGGCTAACACTCAAAACAACTGTTATTAAAAAGTGTGATTTAAATTGTTATTATTGCAAAAATAAAAAACCGTGTCGACAAAATATAAAGAATTGCGGCACGCAGCTGTATCGATGATGTGATGGAAGCGAATTTCCAAAAGTAATTTTTTCATCTTACCTTTTTGAAATTGTGATTTCACCACTATACACAGCATTGAAATCTGCATATATTTGCATTTCAAATTACGTTGAACATACGAAAATGAACCCTGACTGCCATGAAATTAATTTTTTTTAATTCAACTGATTTTGAAAATTCAAAATGCTAATTTATGCATTATTACGTTGATTAATGCAGTTCAGACATTAAAAAATATTGAAATATTGGGAAAAAGTTATGATTTTTAAATATTTTAAATGACCGCCATTTTAAAACGGTTGAAGAAATTTTGATAGTTATCGGACATTACCAAAATGTTGCCTATTACCAAACTGTTTGTGCCAAGTTTGAATCAAATCGGACGGCAATTGTTTTAGATATTTTATTGATACAGTCTCAATACTTTTTAAGAAACAAAATAAGTTCCTTATATTAAATAGGGCCTGCTAATTATGTAAAATACATTAATTATGTTCATTGTACTTTTTACAAATATTGCTTCAGTAATTGATCTCGACAAGTTGCCGACAGCATGGTGAGCGCTTATCTCTGTTCTGACACGATGTTTCCTGTAATACTTCTTCCAGGCCAAAGCGATAACTGACTAATTACACTCACAAAGTATTACATATGATTGACGGTGAAAGCGTCAGATTTGTTGATGCCAACTGGAAATTTAATTAGAACATTGAGTTAATGGGATAAGATAAGTGGCAGTCATCTTTCCTATTGTTATCACTTGAATAAACATGCCAATTAAATCCCCGGCGTAAGGAGCTCGTTAGCTAACTTTTTGTCTCGATTTGAAACGTTTAGCACCGAACTTATCTTCAGGTGTAAGCCGAAGTTGGGCGTTAAGCGACTCGTTTAAACCAATCCCAACGTTCCCCGGTTTATTACTAATGAGTGACATTATGCTTCGTTTATTACCTTATTTCCTCAGTATACGAAGTATAAAATATTGCGGACGCGAAATAAATAGCGAGATAACGAATAACTGGTTCCAGATAAGTGGGTTTAACTTCGTTGTGGTGTGCGTGCGTGTGGCGGATCGATTTAAACACGCAATTTTGGAATGCATTTATTTTGTCAATATCTCGGGAACATTTTCTGATGTTTCGAGGTTTTGAAATCCATTTTTTGTAAGAAAAACTGTTCAAAATAAACTTTTTTTTCAAAATCGGCTTTAACAATTTTCGTAAAACATTTATCGTTAAAACATTTGGTCCGATTTGATTCAAACCAAAAATCGAATTTATTAATATCATGGTCCGTTTTCAATGAATGGAAATGCTAATCCATGCGCATTTTAACGCTGATTAGATTGTGCAGTCGGATTTTCAAAGAAAGTAAGATAAGGCATTTATTTTGATACTACCCCTTCAGCCTATCTCAGTCAGATTTATTGTTGCCTACACGCATTACCATAAGGTCGCTGAAAGCCATGAAAGTTTCAAGGGATTGGCCACGACGACAAAGTTTCTTTGATTCCTCCGAATATTTTACACCAAACTTTGGTTTTCTTTTCGAACAGAATCCAGTTGAAAACAGTCCGAGCATTTCCCGGCCGTGACGAGCCCAGCTCATAAAAAGATAAGCCATCTTGTTCATTCACATGGTAATGTTTATATCCTTATACACACCTGACAGTCGTTTACCAATTACCATCACAAGTGCCGGGGTACTGGCCGGCGTAGTTTATCACTGAATCCAACACGTGATAGCTTAGCGCGACCCACTCCCTGCACCGGAGACATCTGATAAGATTAATGACGTCACAAGCACGTACTCGCCGAGATCGCATCACAACTTGTTTGACAAATGAAAACATCCACTCTGTAAAGGAAAACAAATTATTACCGTACCCTAAGACAGAATACCAGTGATTTATAGTCGCGTTTAATTACTTCTGTCGATCATAAACATAGCTTTATCTGTAGGCGAACGTTCGATAGACGTCGCTCAATTTGCATTTACATTCGTGTGAAACGTTATTCCAGTTTTGGGGGACGCCGGAATGGTTTATGAGTCGCGCTCCAGCTGTTTAACGCCGCACCGATAGAACAAATACAAGAGACAATATTTTAATATATTGCGGTCGCCATTATTAATCGTTATTCGACTCTAAATGCAGTTTGTACTTCGGGACAAATAGTTTATTGCTTTTTTTATTACTCGAACACATGTTACTGTTCAAATATACAGTATTTAACATCTGTTTGACGTATTTAACAAATATATTTTACCGGGGTTATAACACTGTTCGCTACAATTGATGCTGTACGAGTATATGCGATTGTAAAACAATAAACATAACCTCAAAGTTTACGTAACGAATTCGTTAGAAATAATTATTTACTGACAACAGTATCTTTGAGTTACAGTCTCTAGACATTCCTCGTGATATCAACAGATTTTGTTTGAAAGTTTTTAAAAGTCGTGCATCGTCCTTTTGTACAAAGTGATCCTCACAACGATAACACAATATATCAATAATTTTTTTTAAGCCCTGTGTAAGTATTATTTATCCAAATGTTTCTCCACTGCTTGGGAAGCTTCTTCCGCCCAAAACACATTAACATTTAATTAGTTTACGTAATTTGGGAAACATTGGTTTGTTACTTTTTAATTAAAAAATACATTTATTATTCACCAAATATTTACGGTTAATAAGTATACTCTACCCAGCAATCCATTTAAACGTTTCATAATAGCGATCTTTAAAAATATTAAACAATTTAAAACTTTTTTATCTTACAATTTATTTTATTACTTTTTTAAATTTACGTCAATTGCAGCTGCGCGAAACGTTTCAGTGTAACATTTTACAATTTTTTATTGCAAAAAAAAATATTGAGCGATTTTTGCGTTTTATAGATTAAAACCTATCTGTACGTAAGGTATTTTGACCAACACACGCGAAATTTCACCTGTCCAGCCATATTTTGCGGAAAAATATATCCACTTGTTCTTGAAAATTCGCTTTTCTGAATTGGATATTTCAGGCTAATGCACCACTATACATACAATTTAATCGTCAATATTGTTATTTTTCACAAATTTAAAGAGAGGTTCTTTAATTAATTCTTCTGTAATACATTAATGAACAATATTTGTAACACTGACAAATCGAATTACAGTCTTTGAAAACAGTTCATTGTATATTGGTAGTAAGGGTTACAGAAAACTGAAAATAGAAGTTCAGAGTTTAACCAGAAGATCGCGCAGTGTACTTTATATGACGATTTGTTGCAACGGCTTTGTCAATTGGGCGCATGCTAACTTTTTGTCAGCAACCACATTACTGTTAGAGTAGACGACGTCTTGCTACAGTGGAGCAGCCTAGCGCTGGAAGTTCAAAGTTTCGTGCTGATTTAATTAGAGTAACAAAATTTTCTTTAAACGTGAGTGTTCCATATGTACAGTATTTATTTATTCGTGATAAGAACACTTTTACTTAGAATGTTAACAGTATAAATGTGCTGTTTTATGCTCCTCACTCCGCACACTGGATGTTCCTGGTTGTCTCTGTCATTTGTAATTAATTCTAGTTCCAGCTCTGAGAGTTCTCGAAGTTCCTTGTCATTTCTCATTCCTCTTTGACATATAATTGCCTTGTTTAATTACTTGCGCTACGATTCACTTTCCGGATTACATTTGATGTTCGATAACCTTAATGTTCGATGCGTTGTTTCACATCTGTAACTAATTTCTAAAATATTTTATTTATAAAACGTCTACGGATATTTTTAAAAGTTAAAAATCATATTTTATACATATTTGAACGCTGATTTTAATGGTACAATCTGGTACAAGTAAAAATTGTAACGATTTTTTTAATATTTAGAAACGTTTTCATTTTGAAACGAACGGATTTTGCCGGCTGACCAACATGTATAAAGTTTGTGCAACGTTTGAAGAAATTACTAACACTGGGATGCTGGAAATAGCCTAAGACAATATAATGGATATCATCGTTATCAATTTCAGTTAAATAGTTCATCGTCGGATATAAACATCCCTTAAATATATCCATCTTCTCCGATTTTGAGCCTTTTGTATCCCGCTAGTCTTCTAATGTCATCAGGTTTGAGGTCCTTTATCCTGGATTCCCTTTGGTTATTCTGTGGATTTACCGGTCATCAGAGATTCTAGCGGTGTGATCAGCACAGCTGAATTTCATCTTTTGGCAACATCTGTTATCCTGCAATTTCTTTGTTCGTCAGTTTGTCGCTCAGTGAAACTCCCAAAACCCTCCTTTCCATCATTGCCCTTTTTGTAGGCGTAATAATTTCTTTGTTTAAGGCCCAAGTTTCAGTTCTATATCTCACTAATGCATAACATACTGTTTTGATGAAATTGTTTGGGCTTTTATCCTCTGAAAAATAATTTATAAACATATTTACAAACATGTAAACAACCCTTCAAAAAGTAATCTAGATTTCAAAATTGGTGGTCATTTCAAGGTGTATAAGACTTTTTCCAATAGACAAACGATCATGTTAATGTGGTCAAGTACGAATGATAAAATAAACGTTTCATTTCCGACCATCATCAGTTTAATCGTAGTCTGCTTATTGAATGTGTAAGGCAGGATCTACGTGTACCAACATTGTAAAACAAAAAGACAGATCGGCTCTATTATTATGATGTATTATACT
The DNA here is from genome assembly GCA_022606455.1 of Callitettix versicolor. NCBI lineage: Eukaryota > Metazoa > Arthropoda > Insecta > Hemiptera > Cercopidae > Callitettix > Callitettix versicolor. The sequence continues at coordinate 33,755,935 of CM040183.1, forward strand.
CGGCGGCCAAGGCCTGCTGCCTGCCAGGTTATTATTACGACTATCGATAGTATCGATAATGTGGATCTGCCCCACGAGACGATTCCATTTCATTTTGTTAAACTGACGCCTACCGTTCTGTTCTCTTAACAAATTATTATAATTAAAATCTCTAATCTGGATCCTTATTACGTCATCTATTTAATATCACTATATATATATATATGGCATATATATATATATATATATATATATATATATATATATATATATATATATATATATATATATATATATATATATATATATATATAGGGCTAACTTATAAATATATATATATATATAAATATATATATATATATATATATATATATATATATTGGCTAACTTTGCATCTCTTTTAACTTAAGTGATGCAGGTGAATTTCTAACAATAATTAATCTGTTTTATCTCTTACGCTATATAGAAAATCTGATTTCACCTTCAAAATGCACTATAAAAGTTCAAATTACATTTAAGATAAACAGTGACCTGAACTTTAAACACATCTAGGATTTTATTTCTCCTGGAGTCCAAAAAAGAAGTTCTTACTTTTTGCGCGTGTGTTTTGAAGTTTTTTTTGTCAAACGAAATGTTAAAAATCGGCTTTAACGAAATTTAGTTCAAATGTAGTCTGTAGGTACCGAAAAAAACATAATTTCGTCAAGAAATCAAGTTCGATAACTATCATTAAACAATAACGAGTCAGCCTAGTTTTTCAAAATTGGTTTACAAATTTTTGTTCAAACTATGTATGGTTTAAATTAGAAAATTCGACCCATGAAATTTTAAATAAAAATAAATTCCGATCGTAGTCGGTATTGGTTTTCAGCAAATTTCTATTGGAAAAAAGCATTGGAGCAACTATCATGGTAAGACTTAGACCCGAGATCTTGAAATTAACACCAATCCTGATCTCTGGATCACTTTTTGAGAGGTCGTTTTTTTCTGCGCTCGTGTGTTATTACGCTCACTTTAGCAATTTTAGTCCGATCTGATTCTATGGTAATAGTTTGGACAAGTACGTTAACCAGAAAAATTCGTTCATCAGTTTCTAAACGGTGGCCATTTAACTACTTTAAAAATTCATAATTTTTTTTCAAATTGTTCCGAAAATCCGATAATACAATCTCGTAATCAGCGTTATAAAACTGCATAAATTAGCATTTAAAATTTTCTAAATACGTTGAAATTAAAAAACATTTACGTCGGTCAGGGTTCTTTTTAGTATTTTTAATGTAATTTATAAGTGTAAAATGCTAATATATGCAGATTTTAATGCTGACTGTGATGATGAAAACAGAATTTTAAAAATAGTAAGATAAAGAAAAATACTCTCTGTTACGTCAGCGAGACAGTTGCGTGCCGCGATTATTCAATTTACTTTCGAATCGTAATTTTTCTTCAGTTTAGTCAGTTTTTTGTTCACTTATTTTCTGCAGTTTAGTCAGTTTTTGTTACGATTCTGCACATGTGAACAAAATTTGAACGAAATCGGATTAACCGATCTTGTGAAATTAGTTCCAATACTCTTTTGTTTGTCGGTTGTCTGTTAACTGGATTTTTCATGCGAAATAATTGAACGTGTGCAAGTTTGCGTAATTAATTTTTCTGAAGTTTCGCGACTCCGGCAGGGCTTTTAGCAGTTCGCCTAACAGCTGGAACGAACAAGACACTGACAGTACGTCACACGTCACGACGTCACAAGGCGTGGGCACAACAAACACACCGACTCGTAAATATTAAAAGATATCCAAGAGTTTATTGGAGCCGACGGTTCACAATTAACGTTGTGTATAACAAGAAAGAAAATTTCCAAGTTATATAAGGTTTAATAGCGCGGGTTTGCCGACTCCCACGTTCGAAGCGTTTAGGATCTTGTTGTGAGATAACCGAGACCTGGATCCAGTTGTTAAAAAGTTTTATATTAAAGATAAGCCGTACGCATATGGTCACGTGCGGGCTTGCCAATTACGGTAGCTTGGGCGATACCGCTGCGTGCTGTGGGTGCTCAACTTGTGCGTGGGCTCGGAAACACTTTTATTAGACCTGTAGGCCCGCATAAACATTCGCGGGACTGCTTATTGGTATTATAAAGACCGAGTCAGTGCGACCGGCTCACAATAGAAAAGTGTTTTCGAAAATTAATTTACTTGTCTGGGCGTGGATTGTGTCTAGTGTATACAGAGTGCATCATAACCTGTTGGAACTTTAGTGGCGACTGTTTGGTTTTATATCTTACTGTAGGCTATAATCGCTGCACCCATCTGTCTCGCTTAACGTGATGGAAGCAAATTTCCAAAAATTAATAATATCGCAGTAGGTTTTTATTTTATAATTTTTTGAAAATCTAATTTCACGCTAAAATATGCACAAAATTAGCATTTTAAAACTTCCAAAAATACGAGTATGAACCCTGACCGCCGTCAGATTAATTGTTATATTTCCAATGGTTTACAAAATACGGTTAGTGAATCTCACTTTCAAGGAGCGTGATAAAAAATATCTTTCAATCTTATAGGATTAAAAAGACGGCCATTGTGAAGCTGTTAAAACAAATTTTGCTAGTTAAAGAAATTTACAAAACCATTACCAAAATCGATTTTGTTGCTAAACTTGAATGAAATCTTACTATAATTGCCCAATAAAGTTTGCTAAAACAATACAAAATGTTTAACAACTCCTCCAGATGAAACTCGGCGCTAATTTTAAGGTCTGTGTATTAGCGTGATGGCTGCTCCAATAGCTCATTTCAAATATAAATCCGCTAATACGTAGCCTGATTTGTTGAAGTTAGGACGTTAAAAGATACGGTATTCTCAAAAACGTTCATTAGAAAATTAATTTTTCCAATACGTTGGTTGCAACTATTATTAGCAAATTCACTTGGAAAACGAGCTATTGGAGCAGGACCCAGATCAGGGACCTTGAAATGAGCACCGATTCTAATCTCTACATTACTTTTTGATGGATTGTTATAATTTGCGTGTGTAAATAATCACGTTCGCCATTTTAATACGATTCGATTCAAACTTCGCACAAAATGATTTTGATAATAACTTACACTAGTTGGTTTTACAGCAAAATTCGTTTAACGATTTCAAAATGGCGGTCGTTTCAAAAAATAAAAAATTAAAGTTTTTGTCTCAAATATTTTTGAAAATCTGATATCACCATCGTATCAGTGTTAAGACTGTATAAAAGGGCATTTTGAACTTTCAAAATCCGTTGACATTGAGAAATTTAATTTGACTGCGGTCAGGGTTCATTTTCGTATTTTCAGTGCAATTTCGAAATTGAAAATGTTTATTTACGTAAATTTTAATGTTGTTTATTACGATGACTTCAGAGTATCAAAAAGATGATGAGATAAAAAATTACTTCCAGAAACATCGCAACAGCGAGACAGCTGCGTGTCGCGTTTTATTTTGTTCACCAGATTTTGTCGCATCTTTCATCGATATATTCGAGAATTGATTGTTGGAGTTTTGTAATTATTTAAATGCAGAACACCTGGGCTCAGTGCTACAGCGATCACTCTAAATTACAAAACCGACGCTTGTCACAGCCAAAGTTCGAAAATAACTTATTTCGTACAAAGTAGAGCTATATTCTAAGCGCCTTTAAATCCAAAACAATTGTTTGTGACGATGATATAGTAACGACAATGACAAAGTTCACAACAAATTACAGAAACAAAGAATAAATTGGTGTAAATTTATTGCGCTCCGAATTGATAAATGTGGAAACAGAATTCGAAAATTTCGTTGCAGAACGTTGTTACGCCAATCCTCCGTGACGGCATAATCCAAAGAGATTATAACACAATGCTGTCTAAATTAAAAATGAAAATAAATAAATAATATAGGAAGGCGTTGGATCCTGGGACCGGTATTTGTCTAGTTTAGTCTACGGGCTAAACAGCTGACGCGTTTTGTCACAATCTTTCAGACCCCAGTTTGTTTATTTTTTGCCGTTTGTGTCTCAATTTGAAGACAGCTTCTATATATATCAGTGTCAATGTAGATTCAACAGCACGCCTGCCTACTTCAAGTGTTATTTGCCTTTTTCGTTATCGCTATTTAGGGTAGAACACCCTACCCGTTTGGTTTTTTGTTGCTTTCTACGCTCGCCGCGGAAATTGCGCTCGAACGTTGACTCGATAAAATCAGCATCGGTGATAAGGGTTAAATTATTATCTTTCGCCATTTTGAAACGTAGCTTACAACAATGTCAAGCAAAAATCCTGTTGTCGGTTTGTTTATTGGCTAATATGAAAACCATGTTGAATGTGAGTCATAAATTTCGATCAACAAATTTCTTAAATCAACAAAAAATTTTAAAATATTTTCTCACTGTACGATGTATAAAGAAAGTTTGGTGATCGTTGAAAAAATTAATTTTAATATTTTGATGGTCTATCAGTTTCTAGGTCTCTTGTATCGAAAAAATGGTTTTTTACTTGTGTGTTTTTTTTTAAGGCGAAGTTTTTTTTATAGCACATTGAGGCTATAATCGCCTCCCTAAATGTAAGTGTGAGTGTAAAGTGTTAAAGTTGTAAGTGTAATGTTGTAAGTGTAAATGTGTGTTAGACTCGGGTACCGCGAGGGACGTCTAAATCCTCTCAATAGGTGCAGCTAGTCTGCACCCCTGTGTGTGTGTGTGTGTGTGTGTGTATTGCGCGTGCACATATATAGCTGGAAACTAAATTAATCAAACAACCTAAAAATCGGCTGCTTTAGTCCGAATTTTGTTCAAAAGAAGGAACATACGAGTTGCACAATAGATGGATGCGTATTCGTATTTTCAGTGTAACTAAATAATAATATATGCAGATATTAATTCTGATTATGTTGGTAAAATCAGATTTTCAGATTATTTTACAAAAAAAAAAAAAATGTTAGAAATTCTCTTCTATCGTGTCAGCAAGACAGCTGCGTGCAGTGATTATTTCATGTTTGTCAGTGAATCTTATAAAAAAATTAAATTTCGATAGTTTTAGCCTCAAATAGTAAACTACAATTTATTACTGTAATAAACGATTGGGAATTCAAAATCCCTTATATAAAAAAAAGAATTGGGATTTTTTCTTTTTCTTAAGAACGCTTGGCATTTTATTGTTTTATAGTGAACAATTGGGAATTCTTTTCTTTAAAAAAACGATATTAGAAGTCTTTACTTTATAATGGAGTATTAGGAATTCAGTAGACCCTACTTCATAATGAACTATTGGGAATTCAATACTTCGTAATAACCGATTAAAGCCTAATGGACTGTAGAGAATTCATTACTTCATATTTGTTTATGTTCAGTTTATTGTACATTTACAGGGGACTCGGTGGTCGAAGTGCTAAAGCATCGGTCAGTCTACTGCGTCCATCAACTGCGCACCTAAAGGTCCTTAGTTCGAGCCTTAACCGCCTCGGTGGCCTAGTGGATAGCGTACTAGGCTTTCACTTCGAGGACCCGGGTTCGATTCCCGGCGAGGGCTTGGGATTTTCATACGCTATAAATAATCCCATCGTTGCATTAGCCCATGTGTGCACAATAGTCGGACGTTAAACACACACACACACACACACAAAAAAAAGAAAAATAGTTCGATCCTTAATCGGTTTTCTTGCTTACCGTTAACACCCTCGTCCTGTGTTCTCATTAGTCTGGCATGAAGTGTGATCGATAAGCAAAAAGTGTTCATATACAGGCTTCAAACAATCAGTTCAAATAAGTATGAAATGCTGAACATTGAAGTCGAACTAACAACTTACAATAATTGAAATTAAACTTCTGCTTAACTTTAACTTAAATCTAACAAGCGACACATTGGCAAAGTGAAAAAGTTTACACTAAAAGTGAGCATTAAAACATCAAAGATGTATAAACTTAAATCAATAGATTACGTCATTATATTAACTCTGAAGGGCTGCTTCGCTTCAAGCAATGAGAATAATTTATATTAAGAAGTAGATGGGCTTCCACATTCACATGATTTGCAGTCTTCTTTTTTGAAGCATATCGAATGTTGTGATTGTATCTTCCACAAAATTTAAATTTAAGCAGGCATGTAAGCCATCATCACGTTGGTACCACTGGGCATTTGTAATTGCTCAACTTATAAAATTCTTTACTCGCTGAAATTTCAAACTGTTAGATCTCCTTTTGCAAATTTGACAACCATACGTCCAAATAGTTTTAAACAGATTGATACAGTAGCCTTTTTTGTAAAGATTTACTTGCGGATTCTCCAAATAAGCCAGTACAATTAACAAAGTTTCAGCTTCGTTTTCTCTGGTGTTTATTCACTTGGATTTTCCAAGTCAAGCGTTTATCCAATGCATTCCCAAAAGTTAAGTTGCAGTATATTTTTATCAGATATGGAAACTGTTTTTCCAGGATAATCAATTTTCAGTACAAATATTATGTGGGTTGATTTCGATTGATTGATTGCTACCTTCCAATCTTGCATTCACTGTGTTGTGTGATTAACGGACTCGTGGAGCTTCTGTGTTCATGCTGATAAAATATTGTGCACAGTAGAGGTGGGCGTTTCTGCTATTTTTACAAAACGTCAACAAACTGTTTGTTGAGGAAAAAAGCTGCCTTTTAAAACAGTTGAAAAAAAACAGGTTTAGAAAACTGAAACTCAAAGTTGTATTAGTAGCTAAAACATATAGCACATACGTTCAGTTTTCTAAGACTACTTTTTCATTCCCATTACCACCATGTCCTTAGAATTGCTTTGGGTATAAAGCATTTAGAAAGGATAAAAATAATCCTTACAAGTATAGTAAAAATTAAATTACATTATCAAAACGTAATAATTATGTAAGCCATTTTATATTTACAAAATGCAATGAATTTCTAATAGAAGCATTCTTTTTTTTACTTAAAAATTAAATATTCCTTTGCATATTTACAAAAATGCAAACGATTTAGAATATTTTTAGTTGATTAAAAAATATTGATAATAAATATAAAAAATATGTTTAAATAAAATTAGGCTCTGTATCTACAAAATGTGAGAGGTTGTTACTACAACTAGCAACAAAATAGAGATAAACGTTGATATTGACCAAACAGTTCTTACTTCACTACAAGCAACAAGCAACTTTGGAATAAAGGGAAAAAGCATAAAAGCAGGTAGAAGAAAAGCAGTTAGCAGGCAAACAGCAGGAAAACAGTTTTAGCGCTTGCGGCAACGATCGAATAGAACAGTCCGTTCTTTGTTTAACAAATAATAAACCAGTCCAAATCAAACTGCTTGTTTCCTTTTGAAAAAGCAGTTTGTTTGTCGTTTATCGAAAAGCAGTTTTTTTTAACAGTTTGGTGTTTTCTGCCCCACCACTAGTGCACAGCATAATTGCTGTACCGTCGGCAAATCTAGCTACAGTTATACTATTTGTTGGAATATCAGTAGTAAATAGAATATATAACATTTTTCCAAGATTGTCTTGAGGAATCCCTGCTTAAATTGGGTGACTTCATTATGAAAAAAATTGGATTTGATTAGTTTAAAATGAACGATTGGAATTCATTATTTACTTCATAATTAACTATTAAAAATTAATTCATTATCGAACGATCGATCAAATATTCAGTAGGGTCTATTTCAAAGTGAACGATTGGAATTTAACTGAACTATTAAACTGTAACAATAATGATACTTTTATTTATCCTTGAACATGAATAAAGTATATTCTAACTAGTCAATGACTAAAACGAGCAGTCCTATGCTTTTAAGACAAAGCAATATACATGAGTATTGGAGTTGAACCTGTTGCATTGTTCAAGCGCGAGTTTGGCGCGAAGCATATATTCACGTCAGCTCGATATAATCTAATAGATTACAAAAGAGCATAAAACATTGGACGGGACCGGAGCGCTACTACAGCGCTATCTGCACCACGCTGGGCGGCATTAGTCACTGTTTCATTCTTACCTGGATCTATTAAACACTTGCGCATTTCTCTTTAGCTGTGACCATTTGTTAGCGATTATAGGTGGTTTCACAGTGCCACAGAGCGATCTGCGCATGCCCGATAATATCGCACTGAGATATGTCATGCTGATTTATTTACAAATACATTTGCGTCGATTATTTATTGCAGTTTGTATACAAGGTGTTCGCATGGACTTTATTTGTATTTATTGCCTTATAGGGCATCTGTACTGGCCTGTTACACAGACCTGCGGCAATGTTTATTTATGTTTTAATCGTCGCTATAATTGCTTAGTAGTAGTGAGCCTATACTTCGAAGTATATTCTTAATTACTTGCTCCACGCCAGCGCTGTGACGCGCTCGTAACCTTTTCCGCCAATTTAAACGGAAATCGTAATGTTTAAAAAAATGTTACTGTACTAGCCTTATTGTAAATTCCATGCTCCTGCTCCGTGATGAGATCGAATTATGACAGGTCTTGCCGTTCAATCAGTATTACAATAGCCAGCAACTGCATTCATCATTAATTCAGATGCCGCCATCTCCAGACAGAATGGGAAAAATCCTAGACATATGTTGTTCTGGCTTTATACTACCTTCGTACAAATTTCAAAACAAATGGTCATTGCGTTCGGCCAAAACGTAACAAACAAAAACCGAATGCCGAACGGTCGACTTGAAACAGAAACCTCGCTTCGTTGGGTCAATGATAGTTTGAGTTTACTGTTAATTTTATTATTAAAAATGAGCTATTGGGGCGCTTATCATGGTAAGTGCGAAGATTGATTTTGTTCCGGTTTTAGCGGAACTGAAAGGCGGTTTAACAATGTGTTGAATTGTAGACTTGGCGGGAAACATTTTACCATTTTGTGGTTTTTATTTAGATAGACGTTACACTGAGTCGTAACAAAATCCAATTCATTATCTCTGAGTGAGTCTTCCACCTTGCAAGCGATAGAAGATGGGCACACAGTAAACAAGATAAGACGTTCGTTGCTTCAAAATATTGACTTGTTCCGATATCTCGTATTGCGGATCCGCCTAGTAGGCGTCGACATGCTCGCCGCGACACGTTCTTACACGTCCAAAGTAGTTTTAACAGCTTTTACACGAAATAATTTAAAATGATCAAAACTTCCTTACTGTCAATTCCACAAAAATTCGGTTAAACCAAGCTGCAGAGTGAAAAATATTCTAATTTCTCCAAATCGGTTTGCAGGATTTTGCTGAAGTTTATTCGCAGATGAACAATCATGTTTAAAGTCAGCGTACAAACTTTGAAATTTGCGGTCCCAGAGTAAATCTGAAATAAAGAAACAAACCCGACTGCATTCATGGTTTCTTTTTCGGAATTTGTAAGTTTATTTGGGACAGTAAATTTCTTTTATTTCAACCGCACAAGGGGTGCAGACTAGCTGCACCTATTGAGAGGATTTAGACGTCCCTCGCGGTACCCGAATCTAACACACTTACACTTTACGACTTTAACACTTTACGCTCACACTTACATTTAGGGAGGCGATAATATCCTCAATGAGTTTTACGTCTTAAAATAACAAAAAATCTTTTATTTAAAATTTGTCATAACGATTTGATTTATGAAGTTTAATATATGACCAAAGTTTGAGTAAAATCTAGTAAACCGATTTTGATAAATTAGGATTATTTTTTCCTAATAGTTGCAATACAATTATGTTTTGTTTATATAATTATGCCAAATTTGTTAAACCGTTTGAGATGAATTGAAAAAATCTGAATTTTAACATCTTTGTCCTCATCCTTTAAACACTTTTCGCCAGCTGGGATTAAAATACTATATTATAGTACTCTAGTAGCTTTGACAAGTTTGATAGACAATAAAAAATGATCAGTTTCAAAATGGCGGTTTTTACACTTTTTAAAAAATGTGGTTTTAACTTATGAATCAGTAATGAATTTTTATAAATTTTCACTTTTGATTTGTCTTGATAAGTCCTGTCTGTATCGAGAAACAAAAATTACTAAATACAATATCGTTTAAAGAAGTGTAATTAAATACAATGTCGCCGACATCGATTTATCATAAGGCGAGGCTATCGAGTGTTTCCTTTAACTTAAACACTGCAAATAAAATAGAACGTCTAAAGGATTAATGAAATAATTATTTAACAAAATACTACGGCAGGCGCACATGAGTAGAAATTTAAACCTGTGTGAGAACTCGCTTCAGCGCCGGCGAGTATCGATCCGGACGTTGAAGAAAGTTATGAAAATTGCCGCTACCTTGTAATAAAAAACATGAGCCAAGGAACGCAGCACGCAAGAAATGCGTAGGCACGCACCGGTGTCAGTAATGCTGATGGATGGAGTTATGCTACGCACACAAGCCGTTGCGTGTACGCACTTGTCATACCTTCCATTACGTGGAGGTCCCTTTGCGTGCAAGCCATACAATGGAGGGATAAAGACCGTTTGCGGATTATATCGTGCGCCGATCGTACGGTACAAATTGCGCAAAACGTGGGTTCAAGGTGAAACTGGACACATAATTATATCGTCTACCCTGTCTTTACTCCATCAAACACCCCTAAGGCTCCCCTTGCTGATGTAATATCCTTTTCCTTACTTAATTTCCTTTGCCTCCCGCAACTTCTCTTCCCTCTGCATCTTATTCTGTTATATTAGACACGCCCTTATAAAAAATATTTGTTGTTTGCCGTTTAATATTAGAAGTACAGATTTTTAAATGAGTTTTGAATTTCAATTATTCTTTAATTCTTATATTACCGTGCCTTTAGAAGATTAAATATAATCGCGGCACGCAGCTGTCTCGCTGACGACGTAGACGCGAATACCCAAAAATATTTTTTCCTTACACTTTTCTCGTTAAATTTGATTTCGTTAGCAGTAAAATCTCCGTATATTAGCATTTTCGGTTTTCAAATTACAGTACGTTGATATACGATAATGAACTCTGACCGCCGTCACATTAACTTTTAATGGGTTTTGAAAATTGCTTTAACTCCTGATTGTATTATTATGGTGAAATCAGATTTTCAAAAAAGTGTAAAATAAAAACGTAATGACAGGCTATATGATGAATGTAAGAATTCTACCACATAAGTATATAGGCCTATATATATATATATATATATATATATATATATATATATATATATATATATATAATTTTTAACAGCATCTCAAAAGATAAAATATAGGTTAGTATCGGTGCTCATTTTAAGATCCCGGATCTGAGTCTTACCATAGCTCAGTAGTTCATTTTTCCATGAAATTTTATTTTTCATAATTTAAATCTTAAATTTTAAATATTTCTTCATTATTTTTACAATTATAGTAATTTTACATAGGGCCTACAAAGACATGTTAGAATAATTCATTTTTCTTGAATTGTCTTTTTATTTATTTATTCTACGCTAAATGAAAGCATATAAAGTCTTTCAGTGTCCAAAAACAGGCATATAATAATGAATTACTTTGCAGAAAGGTTATGTAAAAGTTTTCTGTGCTTCATTGATTAATTGTAAATCGGATTGAAAATTAAATATTTTCATTCTTTTTGTTGTAGGTTATCCAAGGGAACACCAACACTTACTTAGAGGCCAAACGCGACCTTGACCCGCCGATATGGGCCAGCAAGGTGCGGTTTCTACCTTACAGCTACTACCGCCGGACTGTCTGCATGCGGGTGGAGATATACGGTTGCTACTGGAACGGTAGGTTATTCTTGTCTTGCCGGTGTCAGTTACACCCGCATCTAGAGATGTTAAGCAGATCATGGAACTGCTATTTAGCATCCGTTACTGTATAGTAACATTTATAGCTGCTATTGCATTTCCTCACTTAAAGTTTTTTTTTTACTCGTGATTGGCTTGCTTGTGATTGATTATGTTGTTATTTTAAGCAGATCACGGAACTGCTATTTAGCACCCGTTACTGTAGAGTAACATTTACACTTTCTATTGCTTTTCCTAATTAAATGTATTTTTTGTTATTCGTGATTGGCTTGCTTGTGATTGATTATGTTGTTGGAAATGTTAAGCAGATCACGGAACTGCTATTTAGCATCCGTTACTGTATAGTAACATTTAGAGTTGCTATTGCATTTCCTCACTTAAAGTATTTTTTGTTACTCGTGATTGGCTTGCTTGTGATTGATTATGTTGGAAATGTTAAGTAGATCACGGAACTGCTATTTAGCACCCGTTACTGAAGGGAGTAACATTTACACTTTCTATTGCTTTTCCTAATTAAATATATTTTTTGTTATTCGTGATTGGCTTGTGATTAATTGATTATGTTGTTGGAAATGTTAAGTAGATCACGGAACTGCTATTTAGCATCCGTTACTGTATAGTAACATTTAGAGTTGCTATTGCATTTCCTCACTTAAAGTATTTTTTGTTACTCGTGATTGGCTTGCTTGTGATTGATTATGTTGGAAATGTTAAGTAGATCACGGAACTGCTATTTAGCACCCGTTACTGAAGGGAGTAACATTTACACTTTCTATTGCTTTTCCTAATTAAATATATTTTTTGTTATTCGTGATTGGCTTGTGATTAATTGATTATGTTGTTGGAAATGTTAAGCAGATCACGGAACTGCTATTTAGCACCAGTTACTGTTGGGAGTAACATTTATACTTTCTATTGCTTTTCCTAATTAAATATATTTTTTGTTTTTCGTGATTGGCTTGTGATTAATTGATTATGTTGTTGGAAATGTTAAGCAGATCACGGAACTGCTATTTAGCACCCGTTACTGTAGGGAGTAACATTTACATTTTCTATTGCTTTTCCTAATTAAATGTATTTTTGTTTTTCGTGATTGGCTTGTGATTAATTGATTATGTTGTTGGAAATGTTAAGTAGATCACGGAACTGCTATTTAGCACCCGTTACTGTAGGGAGTAACATTTACATTTTCTATTGCTTTTCCTAATTAAATGTATTTTTTGTTTTTCGTGATTGGCTTGTGATTAATTGATTATGTTGTTGGAAATGTTAAGTAGATCACGGAACTGCTATTTAGCACCCGTTACTCTAGAGTAACATTTATACTTTTTATTGCTTTTCCTAATTAAACGTATTTTTTGTTATTCGTGATTAGCTTGTGATTAATTGATTATGTTGTTGGAAATGTTAAGTAGATCACGGAACTGCTATTTAGCACCCGTTACTGTAGAGTAACATTTATACTTTTTATTGCTTTTCCTAATTAAATGTATTTTTTGTTTTTCGTGATTGGCTTGTGATTAATTGATTATGTTGTTGGAAATGTTAAGTAGATCACGGAACTGCTATTTAGCACCCGTTACTCTAGAGTAACATTTATACTTTTTATTGCTTTTCCTAATTAAACGTATTTTTTGTTATTCGTGATTGGCTTGTGATTAATTGATTATGTTGTTGGAAATGTTAAGTAGATCACGGAACTGCTATTTAGCATCCGTTACTGTATAGTAACATTTAGAGTTGCTATTGCATTTCCTCACTTAAAGTATTTTTTGTTACTCGTGATTGGCTTGCTTGTGATTGATTATGTTGGAAATGTTAAGTAGATCACGGAACTGCTATTTAGCACCCGTTACTGAAGGAGTAACATTTACACTTTCTATTGCTTTTCCTAATTAAATATATTTTTGTTATTCGTGATTGGCTTGTGATTAATTGATTATGTTGTTGGAAATGTTAAGCAGATCACGGAACTGCTATTTAGCACCAGTTACTGTTGGGAGTAACATTTATACTTTCTATTGCTTTTCCTAATTAAATATATTTTTTGTTTTTCGTGATTGGCTTGTGATTAATTGATTATGTTGTTGGAAATGTTAAGCAGATCACGGAACTGCTATTTAGCACCCGTTACTGTAGGGAGTAACATTTACATTTTCTATTGCTTTTCCTAATTAAATGTATTTTTGTTTTCGTGATTGGCTTGTGATTAATTGATTATGTTGTTGGAAATGTTAAGTAGATCACGGAACTGCTATTTAGCACCCGTTACTGTAGGGAGTAACATTTACATTTTCTATTGCTTTTCCTAATTAAATGTATTTTTTGTTTTTCGTGATTGGCTTGTGATTAATTGATTATGTTGTTGGAAATGTTAAGTAGATCACGGAACTGCTATTTAGCACCCGTTACTCTAGAGTAACATTAATACTTTTTATTGCTTTTCCTAATTAAACGTATTTTTTGTTATTCGTGATTAGCTTGTGATTAATTGATTATGTTGTTGGAAATGTTAAGTAGATCACGGAACTGCTATTTAGCACCCGTTACTGTAGAGTAACATTTATACTTTTTATTGCTTTTCCTAATTAAATGTATTTTTTGTTTTTCGTGATTGGCTTGTGATTAATTGATTATGTTGTTGGAAATGTTAAGTAGATCACGGAACTGCTATTTAGCACCCGTTACTCTAGAGTAACATTTATACTTTTTATTGCTTTTCCTAATTAAACGTATTTTTTGTTATTCGTGATTGGCTTGTGATTAATTGATTATGTTGTTGGAAATGTTAAGTAGATCACGGAACTGCTATTTAGCATCCGTTACTGTATAGTAACATTTAGAGTTGCTATTGCATTTCCTCACTTAAAGTATTTTTTGTTACTCGTGATTGGCTTGCTTGTGATTGATTATGTTGGAAATGTTAAGTAGATCACGGAACTGCTATTTAGCACCCGTTACTGAAGGGAGTAACATTTACACTTTCTATTGCTTTTCCTAATTAAATATATTTTTTGTTATTCGTGATTGGCTTGTGATTAATTGATTATGTTGTTGGAAATGTTAAGCAGATCACGGAACTGCTATTTAGCACCAGTTACTGTTGGGAGTAACATTTATACTTTCTATTGCTTTTCCTAATTAAATATATTTTTTGTTTTTCGTGATTGGCTTGTGATTAATTGATTATGTTGTTGGAAATGTTAAGCAGATCACGGAACTGCTATTTAGCACCCGTTACTGTAGGGAGTAACATTTACATTTTCTATTGCTTTTCCTAATTAAATGTATTTTTTGTTTTTCGTGATTGGCTTGTGATTAATTGATTATGTTGTTGGAAATGTTAAGTAGATCACGGAACTGCTATTTAGCACCCGTTACTGTAGGGAGTAACATTTACATTTTCTATTGCTTTTCCTAATTAAATGTATTTTTTGTTTTTCGTGATTGGCTTGTGATTAATTGATTATGTTGTTGGAAATGTTAAGTAGATCACGGAACTGCTATTTAGCACCCGTTACTCTAGAGTAACATTTATACTTTTTATTGCTTTTCCTAATTAAACGTATTTTTTGTTATTCGTGATTAGCTTGTGATTAATTGATTATGTTGTTGGAAATGTTAAGTAGATCACGGAACTGCTATTTAGCACCCGTTACTGTAGAGTAACATTTATACTTTTTATTGCTTTTCCTAATTAAATGTATTTTTTGTTTTTCGTGATTGGCTTGTGATTAATTGATTATGTTGTTGGAAATGTTAAGTAGATCACGGAACTGCTATTTAGCACCCGTTACTCTAGAGTAACATTTATACTTTTTATTGCTTTTCCTAATTAAACGTATTTTTTGTTATTCGTGATTGGCTTGTGATTAATTGATTATGTTGTTGGAAATGTTAAGTAGATCACGGAACTGCTATTTAGCACCCATTACTGTAGAATAGCATTTATATTTGCTATTACATTGCCTGACTAAATGTATTCTTTTGTTATTCTTGATTAGCTTGCTTGCTGTAATCACTGAGCTGTAGATAGTAACCCGTTTATACTTGCTATTGCATTGCCTGACTAAATGTATTTTTTGTTATTCTTGATTAGCTTGCTTGTTGTAATCACTGAGCTGTAAATAGTGACCGGTTTATACTTGCTATTACATTTTTCTAAATTTGTGTAATTTTTTGTTATTTGTGATTTCTATATGGGACACTCTGTATACAATGTGATTATATTTAAAAAAATGATTACTAAGAATACCGATAACTCAGTAGATAGGCTAGAACGAAACTTGCCAACCTCACGTGTCTTATCTGTATGTATGGCCTCTCTACCCGCATCCACGCACTAACTTTCTCATTTGTCGACAGATGGAATAGTTAGCTACTCAATGCCGCAAGGAGACAAACGCGGTTCGACGTGGGAGTTCTTCGACGCCACGTACGACGGCCACTGGGATGGGGAGTTGCAAAGAGGCTTAGGACAGCTGACCGACGGCAAAGTGGGTCCGGAAAACTTCAAAATGGGCTACTACGACCTTGAACGAGGTAAGCGCCTTATGACCGCAATCTGGCTTACAATCTGGTAGAAGGGAAGCGTCTGTCGCTAATAGGATTTACAGGAAGTAACACAAACGTTAAAGGGACTTTAGATAGGTCAGAAGTACCTGAACTTTGTGTGGCTTATATTGTTTTGTTTTGTTTTTAGTATAAATTTTGTAACTTCACTATACCGCCACAAAATTATTAAAGCATTTCCTCTCTACCTGTCATGGGCTAATAATAAATAACCTTGTTATTTACTGTGGGGCCTATACTAATTAATTTTTGATCTTTGCTATTTAATAGCTTAGGCTACTTATAAATTTATTTAATACATTTTTATAGTCGCGGCACGCCTATAACCTCTCGCTGATGTTATGGTTAATTTCCAAATATAATTTTTTCAACATAAACGTTTCTTATTACGATTACACAATCGAATTTTCGTAAAAAAAAATGATAAAGTTATGAATATTTTGACGTGGACTGCTCACCATATTGTAATTGTCAAGGATTTTGCTGGAAAATAAACCTGTTTATGCTATTACTAAGTAGATTTGTATGCAATGTTAAAATCAAAGTAGACCAAAATTGCAAACATGAAAGTGTTAACATATATAAAAATTTTAACAATCCAATAAAAAGTGATTCACTTCAATTTAGATCATTTTAATAATATTTCGAATATATCTGTATACCCCTTAATGTGGGCTAATTAGCAATGTGGAGCAGTAGAGCTTAAAAAGTAAAAAATGCTGAAATATCAGTTTAGCAATTAATGTGACAATGTCAAAGATTTATTATTTTTTAAACTTGTTTTTTATATGAAGTACAAAGTAGGCCTACTTTGCTAATTTTTATGCATACTGGTCTACTTAATATAAAGTGATTTTTTTATAAGGTGATCCGCTTTCGAATGAATGGGCTTACAATAGAAAGCTTTTTATACTTCAAAACACTCACTTGTGTTAGAAATAAAACAGAATTTAATTATATATTTAAATCCGTGTTTAATATAACCAAAAATATTCTTTGAATATTCAAACACTCCGCCAAAACTTGTTTTATTTGTAACCTGCGCGGAATGTTAATTCTAATCAACAACTTTTCTTTCCAGAGTTGATTTGGAAGTTGCTTTTGTACAACATTGATTTGTAAAGCTTTATTATAGATGCTATGCTTCAATTTGGACTTAGTAAGGCGTCCTACTTTTGCATAAATATTCTTTACGTTTCCACCCTTAGTTTAGATTTTATCAGAGACTACCCTTTTTGAAGAGAATGGATCTGGCCTTCTTCCTGGGGGGTTAAGAGGCGTGCTTATCCCAATAGCTGGCCGAGGGTCAATGAAAGATAAAAGGAGGGTGCTTTAAAAGAATAATGCAAAGTATATGCACATTGCTAATGAATATAGCATGAGTTATTGAATTTCATGCTTCGATGTTGTAACATGCCTTCATTTGTAAATTGTATCTTTTGATTTCAGGACAAGGATGGGTTGGATGGCGGAATGATACTAGGGACGGGCAACCGGTTGAAATCAAATTTGAATTTGATCAAGTGCGAGAGTTCACATCTGTTCACATATTTTGCAATAACCAGTTTACAAGGGATGTCCAGGTAAGGATTTTTAGATAATCATTGTTTTTAACAGATTGATCTTTAAAAGAACAATTAATAATATTCTGTAACCTTTACACGTCCATAAATCACGTAAAATTTACTAAACTAATTGTAGAATAATCACGGCAAGCAGTATTTTTGCTGTTGTGATGGAAGCGAATTTGAAAAAGTAACAATATCACAATAATTTCTTTATCTTGAACGATTTTGAAAATTTCATCTCACTGTAATAATCAGCGTTATAATCTACATCGAAAATACGGAAAGAACCCTAACCACTGGAGGATTCATTTATATATTTTCAAAGGAATAAAAATAAAATGCTAATTTATACAGATTTTAATGCTGCTTACGTTGGTGAAACCAAATTTTGATATAACAGCAAAATAAAAAAAAAATTTCTTAAAAGATTTTGGAATGTTCACCATTGTGTAACTGTTGAGTGGATTTTGCTGTGCTGAATAACGACTTTAGCTAAGCTATAACCAAGCTAGCTATTATTGGGCCAAGTTTGAATCAAATCGGACCAAAGTTGTGACTGTGAGTGTTCTAAATCACACGCAAATTTATTAATCAAAAAATTGATATTGAGGTCAGGATGATACTCACTTTATAACGGAGTTTCCAATAAAAACTCGGTAAAATGAGATAATAAAGCCAAAAGTGCTGTTTTATTAAAATAAGTTTGTTACTTTAACGTTTCTAATATCTTATTGTAAAAACGTTTGCGAAAAGAGTTCCCTTTTCATTTTAACCATCCAATATATCAGATTGACGTATTTATTGAAGCAGAACTTACAACACAAATACTCAAACAAAGGCTATAAAGAATCGCATGTCTTGCAATAAACGTTGCATGTTTGTTTTATTCTGAAGGGAAGTTGATTTTGTCTTGTCAAGAGACGAGTCGTGCATGCCACAAAATCTTATTCACAACAATCGTGTCAGCTGATAGACGTAATTAGTTTTATTGGAATGAAACAAAGGTTTTAGAAAGTTTTAGATAGAATTGCACAAATATCGAGTTTTCTTGAAGTTTTCAGTAGGAGCTTCTAATCAGAAGTCACACTTCTAATCCGGGTGGTCAGCGTGAAGCTTCCGATTTACACTTATACTACACACTTCTAATCCAGGAGGTCAGCGTGAAGCTTCCGATTTACACTTACACTACACACTTCTAATCCGGGTGGTCAGCGTGAAGCTTCCGATTTACACTTACACTACACACTTCTAATCCGTGAGGTCAGCGTGAAGCTTCCGATTTACACTTACACTACACACTTCTAATCAGGGAGGTCAGCGTGAAGCTTCCGATTTACACTTACACTACACACTTCTAATCCGGGAGGTCAGCGTGAAGCTTCCGATTTACACTTACACTACACACTTCTAATCCGGGAGGTCAGCGTGAAGCTTCCGATTTACACTTACACTACACACTTCTAATCCGGGAGGTCAGCGTGAAGCTTCCGATTTACACTTACACTACACACTTCTAATCCGGGTGGTCAGCGTGAAGCTTCCGATTTACACTTACACTACACACTTCTAATCCGGGTGGTCAGCTTGAAGCTTTCGATTTACACTTACACTACACACTTCTAATCCGGGTGGTCAGCGTGAAGCTTCCGATTTACACTTACACTACACACTTCTAATCCGGGAGGTCAGCGTGAAGCTTCCGATTTACACTTACACTACACACTTCTAATCCGGGAGGTCAGCGTGAAGCTTCCGATTTACACTTACACTACACACTTCTAATCCGGGTGGTCAGCGTGAAGCTTCCGATTTACACTTACACTACACACTTCTAATCCGGGAGGTCAGCGTGAAGCTTCCGATTTACACTTACACTACACACTTCTAATCCGGGAGGTCAGCGTGAAGCTTCCGATTTACACTTACACTACACTTCTAATCCGGGTGGTCAGCGTGAAGCTTCCGATTTACACTTACACTACACACTTCTAATCCGGGTGGTCAGCGTGAAGCTTCCGATTTACACTTACACTACACACTTCTAATCCGGGTGGTCAGCGTGAAGCTTCCGATTTACACTTACACTACACACTTCTAATCCGGGTGGTCAGCGTGAAGCTTCCGATTTACACTTACACTACACACTTCTAATCCGGGAGGTCAGCGTGAAGCTTCCGATTTACACTTACAATACACACTTCTAATCCGGGAGGTCAGCGTGAAGCTTCCGATTTACACTTACACTACACACTTCTAATACGTGAGGTCAGCGTGAAGCTTCCGATTTACACTTACACTACACAATTCTAATCCATGAGGTCAGCGTGAAGCTTCCGATTTACACTTATACTACACACTTATAATCCGGGAGGTCAGCGTGAAGCTTCCGATTTACACTTACACTACACACTTCTAATCCAGGAGGTCAGCGTGAAGCTTCCGATTTACACTTACACTACACACTTCTAATACGTGAGATCAGCGTGAAGCTTCCGATTTACACTTACACTACACAATTCTAATCCATGAGGTCAGCGTGAAGCTTCCGATTTACACTTATACTACACACTTCTAATCCGGGAGGTCAGCGTGAAGCTTCCGATTTACACTTACACTACACACTTCTAATCCGGGAGGTCAGCGTGAAGCTTCCGATTTACACTTACACTACACACTTCTAATGCGGGAGGTCAGCGTGAAGCTTCCGAGAGAAATATCGTCCCTGTGTTTTTATGCTGTTCGATTCACAGTGAATTAATGTATCTACTGAAGATTCAGGATCACTGTTTTCGTGAACTTTTAGTTTGCCTGTGTCACAAGGTGCTTGATAGTTGCCTTCGGAAAAGCTTCTGATACTTAAATGGCCTCCTACATGTCAGCTATAGTTTATTGTGTTCCCTTATACTAGACCTTAACCTGACTAGAGTGCCAAGTTCCAGATTTTTTGTAAAGTATTTTTATGAAAAACCCTGTCTAGTTGCTGAAGTCCGAAAAGTCTCCTGCTTTGAATTCCAGGGCCTCACAATAGGTTTCAGGTTCTTGTTTACACAAACAACAATTAGGCGAAATTTGTGGTAATCTCACCTTTTATTAAAGCGGCTCAGGATGTGGCAATGCCCACTGATTATAGCGACGATCTGTCTCAGAGACATTTTGTTGAACTGAACAAGTGTGTGTCAGTGCATTGTCTGGTCACGAGAGAAGACGTTTTCCTAATCGCTGTCCGGATAATTGCCTCCGTCATTATCAAACAACGTTACGCGATCAAGTTCTGTTTGAACGTAACAAAAATATCGTCGATATCTGTTACATGATTCGGAAAGCTTACTCACTTATTTTAAAGTTTCCATGTAGTTGACGTGGTTTGAAAATGGCTGGGAATAGAAAAAAAACAACGGTGCCACAGATTCTCTCTTGCGCCATTATGAGAGAAACAGCACGTCAAGGCACTGTTTGACCAAAACCGATCGGTAATTTTGAAGAATTTGTCAGGTGATGAGGTAGTAGTTCTTGTTTTTGCTGCTGTTGAATTTTTACTTCGCCTAAACGTAGATGTTGGGTTCATCCGATTTTACGGAAAAGAACTGATCACGATGAATTTTATCATCTGTTTTCAGACCTCTCAGAAATCTTCAGAATCACTTTTATAGGAGATTTGCTTCCATGAATTGCCCTTTTGTCAGTTACCGCGGTAGTCTAGATCTGCAGGGTTGTACAGAAAGATATTCCCGAATATCTTCAATTAACAATTCATGTATAGTCATTCGTAAAATAAACACATTTACGTATAGTATGTACAACAATTTTAAAACTCCCATCCATCGTCCAACCAAGTCAGATCTATTGGCCGGTCGAAGTGAGCGGAAAAATGCCCCCAACATGCATTGATGCATTCGTGTCGGTCAGTTTCGTTACTGTCAATGTTAAACATTTTTTCCGTTTCCTGTTGTGCCGGCTCCAGGTGGGTTAACTGTTTCACGTATAAACACGCTTATCGTAGTGGTTCCGAAACTGTCCAGTGATGGAACTGACACTGCCAAGTACTTGTGTAAATCGTCGTTCAAGGTTTAGAACTTTACCAATACCCCCGCTAATTGATGTCTCATCTTATCTCGAATCTGTCAAACAAGAAACCGGTGACCATGCAGTAGGGTATCAAGTGTGTACATTTGCTTTCCCGCTGAAAACCCCCGCACTTATACAACGATGATTTTGCATATTTTTCCCTTCTGCACACCCTCCTTTTAATTCCCAATGCAATAGATCCAGTATTAATAGGCACTTTAAGTTAAAATCCCTACCTCGACGTTTACACTGTGTACACAACGTGCTCTATCCAGTACCGGTGGCAGTTGTTTTAATGAAGGCAGTAGGGATGAGGGAGTTTTCTATTGTCCATCCCTCTAGACGTGGTTTATCTGTCCCCAGATGCTACTTTTAACGAGTATCGAACATTGAATAGTACCGGGCGTATGAATGAGACAGGCGCGCATTAAGGAATGAGAAAAGTTTTCAAAGCACACTTTACAAAGTGCCCAACTAATTCTGAATTAGAACCGTGAAGAGAGCTCTCGAAGGAAGCTGAGCCAGCGACACATTGTCACTATTCAATGCAGTCTACTTGTTACGATTAAAAGTATTTTGCTGTTAATATTAATGTTTTACATGTTTCGTTTTTGTGTGTTATATCTTTTTAATATTATAAACGACATGTTTAATCATTGTTTATTGCTATGACTACGAGAGTCTTCCCCGCAGAAAATCTCCTTAAACATAAATGTAAACGCCCGATAATAAAACAGTTGTATGTGCTGCATTCTGTGGTGAAACTAATGAACTATATCGGTTAATTAACGTATGTTTAAAGTAATTAGCTGACGAAATAAAATCCATTAGATTAACAGGGGAGCTTTGAAGACCGAAATAGATTTCATTTTCTTACTAGCCTATATGAAATATTAAAAAGCTTGAATGATAGGTGAAAAACCGATTTTTATGATCTTTTAATTTTCAGATATACTGAATCCAAAAAAGTTTTTTTTTATTTTGGTCTCTGTTCATGTAAAGTTTGTGCCCAGTCTGATTAACCAATTTTTAAAAGTTAAATGGATTGTTTGCTCTCTTACAATAGCTTCTGAAACTGATTTTTGGGGGGAATTTACTGTGTACATTTTCTTTAAGTACTTTACTACATTTGGCAAAAAAATTATCAAAATAGGTACAGCTGATTCTGAGAAATTTTGGATATTTTGTAGATTTTTTTAAACAATAACTTACTTTAAAATACATTTTTTGAGAAACTGTAGAGATATCAGCAAATGTGACGTAAATGTACAATTTCATAAAAATCGGTAATTAGTTACAGATGAACAGACATTCAAGTAAATACTAATTGTTTGCATTCAGAGGATTTGAAAACATGAAGATTAATAATAATCTCGATTGTATTTTTAATGATCACAAAAATATTGTGAAAGTAAAGTCACAAGTTAAATGAACAAAAGCTATTTAAATAACAGTTTGCAAATTTGTTTACTGTAAACAAAAATATGAGTTAGTACAAATTGTCTGAACTTCATAAAGTCGTATTCAACTTCTTCAGCATGAAATAATAAGCATAACAAGGTCCTATAGTTCATTTCATATTACTTGAGAGTTGATCTAAACCAGGGGTCTCCAAACTTTCCAGCCTTAGGGCCATACTGATTACTCCAGTAAGTTCCGAGGGCCAAAACCATATTATCATTGTTGCCGTTTCTGTTTTTGGTACTACTTATTTGTGTGGGAAGACCTTCTCCAAAATGAAATACACAAAAAATGTTTACAGATCTAAATTAACTGATGAGCATCTTAAATCTCTTTTAATAATTGGTACAAGTAAAATTAGTCCACAACTACAAACTATTGTCAGTGGAAAATCTCAATTACATAAATCTCATTAGTATTTCATATGTCATTATGCTTGTTGTAAGTTATGTTTTTATTTAAAATGTATAAAATGTTAGTTGGAATCATTTCAATAATTTGTTAGTTATTATATACTGAAGTTAAATTTTCTGCATATTATACATGTCTTTACTCATTACAATTCTGTGTTTCTTTATCCAACTTACCACAAAAACAATAACAATAAGCCTACAACAATGTTATGAGTAGTTAGCCCATGACCATATCAATGTATATGTCATATTAATAATTATTCAACATAAAATTAGAATACTTCAGTAAACTAAATTTAATTTGCTATAAAAAATATGTTCTCTAAAAGGAGTTTTCAAGTATGCTAGCTCTCCGCGGGCCGGACAAAATCTGTTTGGAGACCCCTGATCTAAACCAATGAATACAGGATCTATAGATTCTGTATTCATTGTTTAAACACATAAGCGGCACGTTTCCTTTATCTAACTCTATTCAAGCCTATCTGCTAGGCTTATGAAAGATTGGGTGTAATTGGTTTTCTTTGTCGTCGGTAAAAAAAAAAAATCACACTTTATACATTTAATCAATCACGTCACTGAGATATAATTTAAAACATACAATATTAAAATCTTTCATATATTATTACGCTGAGCATTCCGATCGGTTTTGCACCAAAAATAAAGACCTGCGTTATTGAAACTACATATATGGGGTACCTACAGTTTTTGTCAGAACAACAGGGAACTCTCACGCCTCAAACTTTTCCTTTTAAATGCTTTACAATAAAATAAAACTGACTTTTAAAACCGATAAAAGGTTTGTAAATAAAATTGTAGGAGCAGTATAAAATGTCACCGTGAGAGTGCAGCACAATGCAGGCATAGGTGACAGAAAATTGTGACGCGCGCGCGTGCGTGCCTGTGTGTGTGTGTGTGTGTGTGTGTGTGTGTGTGTGTGTGTGTGTGTGTGTGTGTGTGTGTGTGTGTGTGTGTGTGTGTGTGTGTGTGTGTGTGTGTGTGTGTGTGTGTGTGTGTGTGTGTGTGTGTACACCAAAACAACTGATTGCTAAAAAAACATTGTTGAAAGTAATATTTAAATTATTACTGATTATGGACCAAATCAGTTTTTGAAAGTAGAATCGGTAAGACAATCTAGGCCAGTTCTAATATGTAAATGTTATTAAATTTAATACTCAGCTTTTAGTAAAGAGTAAATACTGTAGCCTTATTTAGGTATATAACGTAAAATCATGTTATAGTAGGTTTTATTTGTAAACATTTCAATAAGGTGTACAATGTCAGAATTCAGTCATTAATTAAGTTACCTAATATAATGAATGTCACTGATTTATTGACAGATCATACAAGTATAATGTCTATTTTAAGGAAGTTCATATTGACAAGAAATAGTAGGACTTAATGGTTTTGCAACGATTTTACTTAGGAAGTATGTACTGTAATCTCAAAACACGAATATTGAATTAAATATTAGTATATTGTAGTAATTAAATGCCAGCTAATGGTTATATTTAAATTATTTTATTTTCTAAAACTTCTTGCTCTACATTGCTATTATTCGTTTCTTTTTCCCATTAACTGAGAGGATCACACGGGCCTACTACTATATCTTATTACTTTTAAATCCACAATATACTCGTAAATTATAGGACTATTATTAGGCCTCTATTGGTTATGGCTCACGGTAAATACAAATGCCCTACAGTGATGTATTTGTTCTGAAGCATTATCAAGTAATATGGAATGGACTGTAGCTGATATATGCAAAGCAGCCACGCAGCCAGTACAGTTGGCGTGAAACAAACAAAAGAAAGTGCATCGTGTTTGCTGCCACGCATTGTGTTGCGATGCACAGGACTCCGGCAGAATATTCAATGCTCGCACTCTACAGACCCTGTTGATCTTCTTACTTGCATATTCCGCACACGTTCCCACCCTCGAGACAGTCCCCGAACAGTGTAAGGAACAAAACGGAACCTCCCCGAGGGACTTTGAGCTTATCTCATTTTAACACTTACTTTCTGAGCGAGTGCTGCAGGGAAAAAAGAAAGGAAAATTTTGGAAGCAAACACTTCCTGGGTGCGGAGACTATTCCATTAAAGCCGAGAAGGAAAGAGGAAGAAGAAACAGGCTTTACATCCTTGATGTAGTTAGTACACCACGACACGAAGGGTGGCGACCCCTTAAGTGTAAGGAAAATATATCAGATAAAGTAAACGATGAAGCCAGTTATCCGTGTTGGAAGAACAACAAAGTGTATAAAATATTTAAAGTGATGAGAATAGTGGGATATCTAGGATAAAGTACAAATTAATAAATGGTTTTTACAATATTGGGCATACATTTGACGAAATGCTCCCAGTTTGGCACACAGAACACATTGAATTTGCAACATTATTTTGTTTTCATTTATCTTAAGAAAAAATGAGCTATTAGAACGGCCATCAATGAGCGCCGATCCTGGCCACGAGATCAATTTTTGAGGGGTCGTTAAAATTAATTTGGACGTATGCGTGTTTAATTATGTCATGTCCTTAATTTCGTTTGTTTTGGTTCAAATTTGGTACAAAAATTGTTTTTATTAACAGCTTGGACAAATTCCGTTCCAACAAAATTCCGGACCTAACAAAATCGGCTCAACATTTTTAAAATAGCGACCATTTTAAATCTTCAAAAAATTATAACTATTTTATTTTACTGATTTTTGAAAATTCCGATTGTAATCGGCGTTAAAATCTGCTTAAATGGCGTTTTAAATTAGCAAAATTAAAATTAGGAAAATAAATTTTACGGCGGACAGGGATCATTTTCGTATTTTTAATGTACAGTAATTTTAATTTTTAAAATGATAGTTTAGTGAAATAAGAATATTAAATGATTAATGAAAGTAGGCCTAGACGTATCGCAACTAAATTTCTTGTGTTTTTTAAATTAATGCGCCAGCTAAATGATTATGAAACTTGTCGACATAAAATAGTCGCGCAGCGACTTGCAGAACAAACGTTTCCATTGTTTATGTCAGTTGTTCACACACACTGGCTGCGAAGTCGTTGAATAAAGCGGTTTTACATCTGTCGCTTTCATTAACAGGAAGTCACCGTTTTCAAAGAATGTCTAAACACCCGAAATTAATGCCCGATTCTTTGCTTAAAAATCTTTTTTCATTACATTTCGTAATGCTGTTCATTTCGTATAAATTTGGATTTATGGCTTGCGGCTGTCAACGTCTGTGAGGTTTGTTTACTTGAAGACATAAAAAGGTTATTGATCTCTGTGACCAACATAACGTTTTAGCTTCGCGTCAAAAAGCTCTTGAATATTTTTTTTCAGTAATGTTATTTCTTATACTGTCCGTTAATTTGGCAACACTGGCAATACGTATATACAAATGTGACAAACTTGATTGTGAAATTTTCATGATTTTATATTCAATTGGTATAACCACATTCACATCATTAACGCTGATGTGATGTAAGCGAATTTTCTAATTTCCAACAATAACTTTATTTTACATCGTTTGCAGATCTGATTGCACCGTCATAATCAGCATATGTTAGTGGACCACTTTATTTTAAAAGGTAAAATTACATTGCAGATAGGATAATGAACCCTGACCACAGTATTACAATTTTTTCATATTTAACCGCTGATTACTATGGTAAAAAAACCAGATTTTCAAAAAATTGAAATGTAAAAAGGTAATGCATTTTTTAAGATTGGAATTAGCCGCCTCGGTGGCCTAGTTGATAGCGTACTGGGCTTCCACCCCAAGAACCCGTGTTCGATTTCCGGCCAGGCTTGGCATTTTCATACGCTATAAATCATCCCATCGTCTGCATTAGCCCAAGTGTGCACAATAAGCGGACGTTAAAGGAAAAAAAATTAAGATTGTAAATGACCGCCATTTAGATACATTTGATGGATTTTACTGAATAACGAACTTGTCAGAGTTATTATTCGACACACACACACACACACACACACACACACACACACACACAAACGACTAAAATTCTTAACGACCCCTCAAAAAGTGACGTAGTGGTCAGAATCTATTCAAGATCCTGAGCGTGGGTCTTACAATGATGGCCTGTCTTACAATATTGGAAATTTGTTGAAAATTTAACTTAAGCCATAAAAACAGCTGTTGCGGTAAACAGATTCAGCTGCCGTGTTCGCTGGGGTTGTGTAAAATACACCCAATAAACTCAGGATCGCAGTGGATTAGCCGGGGAGGAGGGGGAGTTATATCCATTTACCGTCTCTTCTTATCGTGACAAACTTTTCCACTTTTTCCCTCTTGTCACTTAACACTTGGTATTCAGTATAGCAAACGATAGCTCAATAACTTGTGCCACCGTAAGCCGCAGATATTGCCTCCCTTGGCTTTATTATTCATGGGGGGCGAGTGCCGTGTCGTCTTGTCAACAAACAGGTGGCCTGCATCGTCACTTATTCCGCTAACGAATTGATAAAAGTACAGTGACAGCCAACATGTTTTTTGATATTTTTTGCGGAAATGTAAATATAAGAAATATATGTGCATAAATATTTTTGCGACCGAATAATTTAATGTTAATATAAAAAAAACGCATTTAAGAGAAAAGTTAGCATTTTAAACGAATTTACATTGGGAAAAGCTATTGGAGCGGTTATCGTGATAAGACTCGGTACTTTGAAATGAGCGACGATCCTACTTTTAGTTCACTTTTCGAGGGTTTTAAAAATTGTGTGTGTGTGAGTTTTTCAAAACCCGATTTCATTTTAATGAGCTTTAAAATCTGCATAATTTAGCTTTTAAAAATTTTGTACATAACTTAAACGTGTTAAATGCTAATTTACGCTTGATAATAGTGAAATCAAATTTTAAAATCAATATAATTCAACAAAAAATATTAGAATTCCGCTTCCATCACGTCAGCGAGTCAACTTTGTGCCGTTTGATTTTAAATATTTATTGTTGGGTATCGATTAAGAAGGATCATTGTTCGAAGCTTGACAAACACGGGCGTCATTCTGTTTGCATTTCGTCCTTGCTTGTCCGCGTCGCCTTGTCAGAAACCTGTTTAAACAGTCGACACGCAAATATATTTAAGTGATGGTGTCAAATTTCAACACTTCAAAACGACGGCAGCTCGGCGACAGGGCTCCTAATCTAATGATATATTCCATGTTTAGGGAATGATGATATTGTTGATGCTTTTAGTATTACCATTAAACTTATAATCAAATAAAGCTTGTATGTCGCGGTGCGTTATTGTTGTTATTTGTTGTCTTTATGCGTTCTCTCTTTATCAGTGTTCAGTTTTGCCTCTTCTAATTGGCAGTCTAGCTGAAATATTTACTTATATTATTTTTTAGTTTATTAAATATAAATTGTAAACAAATACAAATCTTCTTTCTTTACATAGGTATTTATGTTATTTGGCATAATTTGTTTTTATAAAACAATACACGACGTTTCGAAACGTAGATTAACTCTTTCTCAAGTGCTTAACTTAAAAATCTAAATATGCAACATAAACTAAAGTCTAGGCCTAGAGTAAAGTACTTATAACATAAGGAAAAACACTCATGGCAATAAAACTAAGGCTACCTGTTTTATATAACCTGGAACAGACTTTTGGCGTTGGCTTGAGCAAACACCAGTCGGTCTTGTACACACCCTTTTCTGATACGAAGTTGTCAACTATTGTTGTAGTGTTTTCATTTCGTTTTTATTTTTGGTTTGTGGTTTCCAGCATTCTTAGTTTTATTTCTGGTTTGAAAACTCAAAGATCTGCTAGTTTTTATGTATTTTATCACTGGCCTAGGCATCGGAACCTAGGTTCTTGAGAACGACAGTTGATCTGTACTTTCGAAACATATATTTGTTTTTATATATACAAATGATGGCAAATGCCCGAATAAAATGAAGTAATAGCATAAATATTCTATCATTAAATAATAATTTTAAAAACTTAAATCAGCTGTGGGTGTTTGTTTTTAGTATTTTAACATAGTCCTTTATATGCTTATGTTCTAATTGTTGAGTTTAGGTTTTAATTTAGATACTTGTAACGAGAGTTGATTTACAGTCGCGAATCGTTGTGTATTGTTCTATATATGTACACACATGGTACAAAATGCCCGTAGCAAAAAACTCAATTTGCTAATAGCTTGGTTAAGTTCGTTTAATGTTTTCATGACATTTTTAATTAACACTTTTTTAAAATTCTGATTTTACTGTCGTAATCAGCATTAAAATCTGCACAAATTATAATTTAAAATCTTTAGCTAACTGGATAAACATTTTCA
Organism: Callitettix versicolor; assembly: GCA_022606455.1. Lineage (NCBI taxonomy): Eukaryota > Metazoa > Arthropoda > Insecta > Hemiptera > Cercopidae > Callitettix > Callitettix versicolor. Next base: position 33,786,003 of record CM040183.1, read on the forward strand.
AAAATTATAACAGTTACGGATGTGATACTTAACAGCTACTTTTTTTAAAATTTTCAGATCGTAAGAAATTATCTCAGGAAAAAACTATCAGTAATCCAGAAAACTTTGGTGACACGATTTCAGTGTATTTTGATGAGTGTTCGTTAGTATATAGCCTACTCAGTTTGATATAAAACGAAATACAGTAAACTAAATTGGACTTTCTGTAAAACCCACTTAAACGTCAACATCAACATCGCGGCACGCAGCTGTCTCGTTGACGTGACAGAAGTGAATTTTCAAAAGTATTTATCTTTATCTTTATATTATGATTTCACCATCATATGCAGCTTTAAATGCCTATTATCATTATAAACTTTTAAATTGCATTAAAAATAAAAAAAATAACCCTGACCGCCATCAAACAATTTCGTAAACTCTACGGATTTTAAAAATTAAAAATTTCAATTTACACAATTCTTAACGCCGTAATACGCACTTTTTAATAATTTTTACTCAACAATTTTTTAAAAAGTTATGATTTTTTAAAATTTATTTACGACCGCCATTTTGAAATTGTTAAACGAATTTTGCTGGTTAACGAATTTGTTTAAACTATTGCACTAATCGGTTTTATGTGTCGGGCTTGAATCAAATCGAACCAACAAAACTTTGCGAACGTGAGCTTGCTAACACACACACACACACACACAACACTTTTTTAACGACCTCCTAAAAAAAAGGATCTAAGAGGTCAGGATCAGTGCTCATTTCAAGGTCCCAGTTTTGGGTCTTAATATAATAGCTGCTCTAGTAGTAATTCGCTAATTTTTTTGCCAAGCCCTGGCCGGTAATCTAACCTGGGTCCTCGGGATGAAAGCCCAGTACGCTATCAACTAGGTCACCGAGGCGGCTAATTCGCTAATAAAAAAACTATGTATTAATAAGTAACTCCTTGTCGTGATTGCAATGTAAGCGTAATTTGTTGCTTACTTTTGTTGACACAAATTTGCAAAGACCACTGTATAAATACAAAAAGGAAACCTCTTTTTCCACAAAATAAAAAAGAAACTTATTTGATTTGGATAGATATCAAACTAATCAAATTACTTTACCCTGATGATGGTTATAATCAAGTATGTAGTTTAGTGTTAGTCTACTTCTGCATGACATCCCCTATGGAAATGAAAACTATTTGTACTGAGTTATACGTAGGGTTAAAATTATTTGACTAATTCTTATCAATTTAGTTTCTCTTCCTTTTGTGGTAGCCGCCTCGGTGGCCTAGTTGATAGCTTTCACCCCGAGGACCCGGGTTCGATTCCCGGCCAGGGCTTGGCATTTTCATACGTTATAAATCATCCCATCGTCTGCATTAGCCCAAGTGTGCACAATAGTCGGACGTTAAACACTTAAAAAAAATCCTTTTGTGGTAAAGCTGTTCACTTTTTGCAATCGTTTTGTTTATGTTTAGGTATGTGAAAATGTTTCGTAAACTTGACCTAAAAAGAAACAAGTTAATTAGAGATAATAAATGAATAATACAGGAAAGCCTGTTTTAAACGTTTTCACACAATAAAATTCTAAATTCATAAAGACAGTGTTTTAATAATCACGCAAATTTTATGTTGGCATAAAAGTGTCTGGTGCCGAACTGTCTGTCGCCCTTAACCGCCATATTGTCTTCCCACGGGATATAGTTCATATGTTCATGATAGCCTGTAACCGTTACGTAATTCCAACTTGTTCTTGTACACGTGAGGGCGACGAACAGGTTAGCCAACTTAACAAAGCTAAATGTTACTAACCTACGTGCGAATTGTGTGTAGCCTATTATTGTAGGGAAATTTAATATCCGTTGTGGGTGTGCATGTTTAGTTTTACCGATGCTTTTCGTTAAACGCTGGATTTCCGACGATAAACTGGCTGTAACATTTTTATGGGAAGTTAACAACATAAAAAACTATTATGGTTTACTGTTTATTTATGAGCGAATTATTTCCATTGGAAAATGAGCTGTTGGAGTCATGGTAAGTCCCCCATACTCGAGACTTGAAAATGAGCGCCGATCCTGCGTCTTCTTTATATATATATATATATATATATATATATATATATATATATATATATATATACACACACACACACACACACACAAATCTATTAACAAAATGACTTTGACGGCTGCCATGGTTCTATGATACCATGGAGCTCCGGGAACAGGGTTATGATACAAATTTAATTCACATCTTAATGCTCGCACGGGAATACTAGAAAAAATCAAAATGGATATTTCTAGTATTCGCGGTTCGCAGCTGTGTCCCTGACTTGATGGAAGCGAATTTATGCAAGTAATTTTTTTAATGTTAACTTAATTAAGAAACTTCGATTTCATCGTCACAAACAGCATTGAAATACGTCGGCATATTAGCGTTTTAAACTTTCAAATTGCATTGAAAATACAATTTGAATTCTGGAAAGCCTTCAAATAAATTTCATATTTCAGAGGATTTTGAAAATTAATTGAAAATGCAAATTAACCGTTTTGCAGGCTAAATTACGATGGCGAGATCAGATTTTCAGAAATATTTAAGACTTCAGAAATATTCATGAATTTTTAAAGGTGTGAAATAGCCGACATTTTGAAACCCTTTAAAGGAATTTTGCTGCTAAAATTACAAAAGTGATCGCACTAACACACACGCCCCCCCACACACATTCAAAAAGTTCTCAGCCTTTTTCTTACCATGATAGTCGCTTTATTAGCTCATTTTCCAAATAAAAATTTGCTGATAATAAAATCAAAATGATTTTCCTTGTTTTTTAATACTTTTTTTAAAGTTAAAAGTAAAATTATTATAAATTTGATGAATTTCGTTTAGACCAATTTTTTACGTTTTCTGTATTGTATATTTTTGCAGGTTTTCTCCGAAGCTAGGATCATGTTCAGCGTTGCCGGGCGCCATTTCACGGGCGAACCGATAACTTACACGTACATGGAAGACAGAATATTCGAGCACTCGCGTAACATCTCTATCAAACTTCATCACAGAATCGGACGCTTTGTAAAACTTCAACTTCACTTCGCCGCCAGGTGGATCATGATCAGCGAAGTCACTTTCGATTCCGGTAAGTTGTTTATGGTCAGAGGGGGCTTGGAAAGAAACGGAGAAAATAAATTTAGTAATATTTATGCACCGTGGAGCCTCGCGTGAGACTTCGGTCTTCGGTGACCTGACAGAACCTAATTTGACTAATCGATATTTACAGCACTTTCTTCTGACGTCACGATTAAACCTCCCCCCCCCAACCCACTTACACGGTCGTACCGCGTAACCCAATTGTTGCCAACGATTAAAAACAAATATTGCTAATACTGTATAAATACAAGAATTTTTGTGCATGCAGCTGTTTTAAGGCTTCTAAGAATATATTTTTTTTAAATTTATCCTGGTATACAGGGTGGTTCAAAGTTACAAAAAAATAGCTACAAAAACGTTTTCTTTTTCTGTCATTTGTCATAAAAGTAATAAAAATATTAAACATTAATTACTTTTTTGGGCCTATTTTATATAACTTTAGAATCACTACCCGAGAGCCTTATAATTTTGAACAACCTTGTATTTTATTAGTAAATTCCTATCGGAAAATGAACTATTTGAATCGGCCTTTATGGTGAGAATCTTCAAATGATCGCCGACCTAATATCTAGATAATTTTTGAAATTTTACATGCTCGTTTATGCAGACTATAACGTTGATACGATGATAAAATAATATTTTCAAAAGATTTGAATGACTGCAGCGTTAGAAATGGTTAAACGAATTTTACTGGTTAACAAACCTGCATAAGCTCGTTTTTTAAACTAGAATCGATTTTTGTGTTGTCATATTAAAAAATCGATGTTTTTTAATCTGTTAATCGACACAATTGTTTCTAGAAGACTTCAAACTTGCGCGAGAACTACCTTGAATATACCAGATACCATTTTTGCCAAACGTATAAAAAATGTTTGTTTTTTAGCACAGACGTGCTAATTGCAAGGTCCCGGTCCGGATCTTACTATGATAACCGCGCAAACGAAAATTCGCTAATAAGTTTAGTATACATTTCTTATTGCAATATAAAGGTTTTTTTATTGATGACGTCTAACAAGAAGGAAACTAGTCTAAATGTTTGAATGAGTTTACTAACAAATGTTGTAATTAAACGATACAGCGTTTGATGTTTTGCTTAATATTATGTTTTCTTTATATGTCATAACAGAGAGATCAGGTTTTGTGCCAAGCGTTTCATCCAATAAAGTTCTACTGTGTTCAAGGTTGCATAATGTTTTAATCTTTTTATCGAGGGTCTATTGTTTGCTGATTTTTGCAATTCACCATTAAGTAACACCGTTTTATATTTCTTCTTTAATTCATTTTTGTAACTAAAAAGTATAATTATTTTAAAAAAAATAAAATAAAAAAAGTAGAACATTCAATGTGTTCAGAAAATTTCATAATTTACACAAATTTTGTTTGTTTATTTGCCCTGTATACTTTAAATATTATTAAACATATTATTTACATTATAAATGAACTTACAAATAATTAATTTAATTTCTCTTGATTGCTGTTCAAGTCAAGCAAGAAGAACAGACCTCCCTTTTTCAGAATATATTAAGATCCCTGTTACATTAGTCAGAACTGCTTCAGAGTTCAACCTGAACACTTGTCAGTTCTCCTGTTCGCATTGCGCTATCTTCTAAACCAAATAACCGCTCTTTATTTATATTCTCCTATTACACTGTTACCTAAAATAATCTGTTTTGTTGTCCCTTTAGCACGTCTCCTTTAACTCCTGTCTTGGTCTGTTACTTGTTCCTCCAACACGAATGGAATCTCGCTTAAACCGTGGTCTGTTGGTTGTCCCTTCAGCACGTCTCCTTTAACCCCTGCCTTGGTCTGTTGTACCTCTAAAACGACAGGAATCTCGCTTAATCCGTGGTCTGTTGGTTGTCCCTTCAGCATGTCTCCTCTAACCTCTTGTCTTGATCTGTTGGTTGTTCCTTCAGCACGGTATTCCTTCGTATCACTTCCTATCACCACTTCGTGAGTCCCGTAGCGTTGTCCTGCTTCCTTTTGAAGTAGTGTTCCATATGTGAGGTGTCTTCTGACAGCAGGATATAGCCGTAAACAAAAACACACAACGGATGTTTTTAGATTTAATACATCAATGTAAGCTTAATTAGGCTTGTTTGTTTATATTCTAGATTTACGTTTTAAGTTATGTACTTGAGAGCGAGGTTAGATTCATACTCAAGAAATGTTGTGTTGATTAAAGTAACATTAAAAAAAAAAACTGCAAACTTTGTAATCGATTGTTATTTATTTTTGTTTGAATTTGATGGATTTGTTGGAGATTTAAAATTTTGTGAGGTCGAGTTCACGAGAAAGTTGCCTCAGTATTTTATAACATTTTACTAAGTAACTAAAACCGTGATCTTGCAACGTGAGAACAAATGTGATCGTATTTAATGCTGTTTTCACGACTTTTTGCTGCGATTCAGGAAGGAAGTATAAATGATAAATTAACACGAGAAAGTATTCATCGATCGTGTTGCACTGGCGAAGCGCCATAACCTCGAAACTATAAATGTAGTCCCTATACCTTGTGTCATAATCACGTCCAAACGTTTCCCATAAAATGAAAGACAATAGCATTTAGGAACCTAAGCTAAAAATATTTCCTATTCTCACAGCACACGTTTTACTGTCATTAAATAGTCATTCTGATCGTTAAATAAGCAGTTAGATTCGTTCTCACGGCTATTGGGCTTACGTTTGTCAATAAAAACGTTTTGTCAGCGAATTGCCGTTGTGAAATCAGCTGTTGGATCGGCCATCATGGCAAGACCCAGACCCGGGACCTGGAAATGAACCCGATCCTGATCTCTTTATTTATTTTTTTTAAGGCGAATAGCACATTAAGGCTATTATCGTCTCCCTAAATGTAAGTGTGAGTATAAAGTGTTAAAGTCGTAAGTGTAGTGTTGTAAGTGTAAGTGTGTGTTAGACTCGGGTACCGCGAGGGACGTCTAAATCCTCTCAATAGGTGCAGCTAGTCTGCACCCCCTGCGGGGCCTGATCTCTCTTTAGCACGTTCACTTTTGCAGATTCAGTACGACTTGATTCAAACTTGGCATAAACATCGATTTCGGTAATTCGTTATCCAACAGAATTCGTCGTACAGTTCAGAAATGGCGGCCATTTCAAGTCTTTAAAAATTAATAACTTTTGTGTAGAATATTTTTAAAAGATTACATCATTGCAAGCAATGTTAAAATCATCACAAATTGACGTTTTGATTTGTCAGAATCCGGTGAAATTAAGAAATTTTATTTTGACGGATGTCGTGGTTCATTTTCGTATTTCAGTGCAATTTCATGTCTGTTTATGATGGTTAAAATCATAAACAGGAGAAAATTAAAACTATTTTTGGGAATTCGCTTCCATCACGTTAGCGAGGCAGCATACAGTTCGCATCATTATATAGTAAAGTTATAACCTGTAATTTAGCATGAACTTATATATATACTGTACTTCATAACAGAAAATAAACAGGAAAAATGAGAATTTTATTACACAAATGAAATGCCCAGCACGTTTATCGCCTGAATGTTTTAGTGATGCTTGCTTATAAATGGAATAGTGTTATTGGTAAAGAGTCGAAGCAAACTGTTACCGAACTGTTTGCTCGCCTGCAGTTTCCTTCTGTCATGAAATATTAATTCTCATTCACACCGACTCCGGCATCCAATGTATAATTCAGGCTAGTGCTAAAACTTATCCCGACCCCACTCTGTTCCAGCACCCACAGGCGACGGCGGCTGCATCGCTTCGGTTATCGTTCCTCCTTTCTCGAGAAAATGTCTGAGTGGAGTTGCATTAAAGCAGATTCTGAGCTCTTTTTCAAAGTTGCTCCCTTTTTTTAGCTGCTTATTCAGTATGTCTGTATATTAGCAAATATTCTTCGGAAAACTGGCTATTTGAACGGCCATCGTAGTAAGACCTAGATTTTGAAATGAACGCCGATGGGTGTGTGTGGGGGGCGTGCACTTTCACTTCCACAACTCGGTCTGATTTGATTCAAACTTCGCAAAAAAAAAAAGATTTTTGCAATAGCCAACAACCAGTAAAATTCATTTAAACAGTTAAAATCCTTAACAATTTTGAAAATCTGATTCACCATCGTAATCAGAGTTAGGAAATGCATAAATTAACGTTTTTTTTTCAAAATTCGGTGAAATTTAAAGCATTTTAATCAATGAAATTTGATAGTTCAAAATTGTTTGAAAATCGATTTTGTTTATAACTTGGAGAAATTCGTTGTCCAGCGAAAACCGTTCAACATTTCAAAATGGCGGTAGTTATAAATCAGTTACAGTTTATTTGCAATGCAATTTGAAAATTTGACTTGCAGATATAGCCTATACATATTTTAATGCTGATTAAGATGGCGAAATAAGAATTTGAAAAAAGTATGATTCAACCTTCATCGAGTTAACGAAACAACTACATGCCGCATTATGTTTTGCTTCAATATTTGTCAGATATTGTGCAGCTTTTTCTTTTGTCTTGTTATCTTGTATTTCCACTGATCACACGTACTGTTTGCCTTTAGTTTAATATTTTCTTGTTGCTAACTTACTTGAGTATGGGGATATTGTGTAGCTTTTTCTTTTGTCTTGACATCTTGTATTTCCACTGATCACACGTATTGTTTGCTTTTAGTTTAATATTTTCTTGTTGCTAAGTTACTTGAGTATGGGGATATTGTGCAGCTTTTTCTTTTGTCTTGACATCTTGTATTTCCACTGATCACACGTACTGTTTGCCTTTAGTTTAATATTTTCTTGTTGCTAACTTACTTGAGTATGGGGATATTGTGTAGCTTTTTCTTTTGTCTTGACATCTTGTATTTCCACTGATCACACGTATTGTTTGCTTTTAGTTTAATATTTTCTTGTTGTAAGTTACTTGAGTATGGGGATATTGTGCAGCTTTTTCTTTTGTCTTGTTATCTTGTATTTCCTCTGATCACACGTACTGTTTGCCTTTAGTTTAATATTTTCTTGTTGCTAACTTACTTGAGTATGGGGATATTGTGTAGCTTTTTCTTTTGTCTTGACATCTTGTATTTCCACTGATCACACGTATTGTTTGCTTTTAGTTTAATATTTTCTTGTTGCTAAGTTACTTGAGTATGGGGATATTGTGCAGCTTTTTCTTTTGTCTTGACATCTTGTATTTCCACTGATCACACGTACTGTTTGCTTTTAGTTTAATATTTTCTTGTTGCTAAGTTACTTGAGTATGGGGATAATTTTTCTTTTGTCTTGTTATCTTGTATTTCCTCTGATCACACGTACTGTTTGCCTTTAGTTTAATATTTTCTTGTTGCTAACTTACTTGTATGGGGATATTGTGTAGCTTTTTCTTTTGTCTTGACATCTTGTATTTCTTCACACGTATTGTTTGCTTTTAGTTTAATATTTTCTTGTTGTAAGTTACTTGAGTATGGGGATATTGTGCAGCTTTTTCTTTTGTCTTGTTATCTTGTATTTCCACTGATCACACGTACTGTTTGCCTTTAGTTTAATATTTTCTTGTTGCTAACTTACTTGAGTATGGGGATATTGTGTAGCTTTTTCTTTTTGTCTTGACATCTTGTATTTCTGATCACACGTATTGTTTGCTTTTAGTTTAATATTTTCTTGTGCTAAGTTACTTGAGTATGGGGATATTGTGCAGCTTTTTCTTTTGTCTTGACATCTTGTATTTCCACTGATCACACGTACTGTTTGCTTTTAGTTTAATATTTTCTTGTTGCTAAGTTACTTGAGTATGGGAGCTGCTTCACACTCTCGAAACGTCGTGTGTTTTCTTGATACACAAAGGGAAATGTTCGTATAAAGTGTATTAATAACATAAATGTACCATCATTAAGAAATTATTTTAAAGACAATAAACTCACTTTATAGTGATTTTGGTCATGTGATATAAAACTGCATAATTATTTATTATTATTAAAACAACCAACTATAAAGAAAACTGCAATTCATATTTTTTTTTCTGTAAGCAAACATGTGAATTGTTTAGCAGGTTCTACGTGAACACATAATATATGAGTTGCATTAAGGCCGTGTGAAGTTCTGAACCTCTAAAGGTCAGACGGATGAAGTTTTAAATTTATGGGGGAATAATAAAAACCAGCCAATAATTTAAATCTACAATAATCACAGCACGCAACTGTCTCGCTGACGTATTGGAGTATAAATTAACATTTTAAACTTCAAAATTACATTAAACATGCTGTTTTAGATTGAAGAAAATCCTTGGTTCGGTTTTTTTTATTTCAGTGTATTCAAATTCGAAAGGGTGTAAACACATACACAACACACACACACACACACACACACACACACACACACACACACACACACACACACACACACACACACACACTCACACACACACACACACACACACACACACACACACACACACACACACACACACACACACACACACACACACACACACACACACACACAACACACACACACACACACACACACACACACACACACACACACACACACACACACACACACACACACACAGCACAACACACCACTAACACACACACACACACACACACACACACACACACACACACACACACACACACACACACACACACACACACACACACACACACACACACACACACACACACACACACAACACACACACACACACACACACACACACACACACACACACACACACACACAATTTTTCGGGCTCTGGGTCTTACCACGATAGCTTCATTTTCCAATGGAATTCGCTAAGAAGCAGTAAATTAAGATTATGTATTTAATTATTTAAGAAGTGCCTAATGATCCTGAAATTTTGCTACAGTCTGTAGTGTTTGGTGCTTTGTTAAATAACAAAAACAAAAACTTACCGATTTGTCTCCGAAACATGTAAATATTTACACATCCAGCCCGGGCATATTTAAAACTGGATTGTCCGCATATTTAGCGGCCATGTTTTCGCTTCCCGACTTTATTTAAATTCCAAGAGAAGTATGTTGTGTCGTGTAGTGTAGGAGTAGCTAGCCATCTGACGTGGTTGACATTCCTTACAAAAGTCCTGCAGCCTGTAGCTTTGTGATATTCTGATTCACGGGCAACCCCTTTACCTCCGGCTAATATCAGAGCAGGAATGCGCAATATGCCCTCTGAGGAGGGGGCGTTATTAATACACGACACTGAGGCAAAGGCAGTCGGGCCGGTAAACTTTATTTTGACTCTCAATCAAAAATCACAGGTTTTGGCGTAACTTACAGGGTTCTTTAAGCTAAGGTACTGAGATGCGCCCGAATGTCAGTTAAAAGCATCTTGCGATTAAAATAAGAAAATTGGTTTGTGAACTGAAATCTAGTAGATAGCCTATACTTTTTGTAACAATATTTTTTGAAAAATGATCATTGGAAAAAATGAGGTATTGGAGCAGCCATCGTGGTAACACTCAGTCCCGAGACCTTCAAGTGAGCGCCGACCCTGACCTCTAGATCACTTTTTGAGGGATCGTTAAAATGTGTGTGTAAGCTCGCGCGCGCGCGCGCACGTGGTGTGTGTGTGTGTGTGTGTGTGTGTGTGTGTGTGTGTGTGTGTGTGTGTGTGTTTTAGCACCCTCACATTCGCAATTTTATGGTAATAGCGTGGTCGAACTAGTACGATAACCAGTAAATTTCGTTAAACTAAAATTCGTTTAAATGGCGGCCATTAAAAAAACCTTTAAAATTTCATAACTAAAATATTTTTTCAATACAATTTCACCACCGTTATCGGCGTTAAAAGGAGTATAAGTTAACGTTTTGAATTGTCAAAATCAGTCAAAATTAAGAAATGTTTTAACAACGGTTCTTATTTTCAATATTATCTGATGTTTTGTAGTGCTAATATACGCAGATTTTGATGCTGATCATGATAGTAAAATCAGAATTTCGTAAAGGATTAGATAAATGAAAATACTTAAGGAAATTTGCTTGTATTACGTCAGCGAAACAGTTGCGTGCAGCTATTATTTTTTAGAAATTGAGGAGTAAAATGTAGCCTATAAGAAATACCGGAGAATTTGTAGAGACGCCAGTTAACTAACTCTAGGTGAATCTAGGGGAACCAAGTGCAAGACACCTGTATGAAGAATCAGAAAGGACCTTTTGGAGTATAACTGACTCAGTTCATCTCAGAACAGATCGGACATGTTTTAATTAGTACTGCGCAATAGTTTTTTACTGGACTAGAATTTCGAATTTTTGCATTTGCAAAAACCTTTGGTAACCCAATTAGCAAGACGAACCAATGCTAACTGAAAAGGAAATGCTTACTGATACAGGATGTGCAGATAGCAAGTGATTTACTACTGCAGCACATTGCAGCAAACAGCATTGGAATGTAAAAACTTCCACGACGTGAACTCTCGGTTAGCAGGTTGCGGAGTCGTGTTCGCTGCTCAGTCAGCTGGTTGCTAACAAATTGATACAATGCGAGAAATGTTAAGAGAAAGGGACATTCGTAGGCGTGCGATCGGAAGATAAGTTGACAACTCGAAAATGTAGCACCAGCTTCGACTGTACGTTGTCGCCTTTCAGAACACGCCGTTCGCGGGAGTAAAGGTGATAAATCTATCCAGCAGCAGCCTGGATGTGACTTGCGTCAGTGTTGTGCTTCTGTCATTGATAACGTGTCGAGCAAGTTGGACCATTCTCCCACGAAATCAAATAATCGCGCTATTCAGCTGTAACGCTTAAGTAATGGAAACGAGGTTTTTTTATTATTTTTTAAATCAAATTTCCTTCAAATTTGCCGCCAAAATACGTACTGCCTATTTGTTTGACGGGCGTTCAAACCTTTAAAAAATATAAAGTTTTTGTCTTGCACTTTATCAGAGTTCAGGGTTCATTTTCGTGGAATCGGATTTTCAAAATAGTTTAAGATAAAAAAAATAGTTTTGGAAATTACCTTACATTATGTCAGCAAGTAATTTACGTGCACAAATTACTTTTGAATTTTCTGTCAAACTTACATTGAAATTTAACCAAAATTTGATTTATTTTATCTGCAAAACTGCAGTTATTCAGAACTTAGACTTTTTCTTTCCTTTTCTTAAGTCATAAGTCGGTTTAGATTCAACAGCTGTTAAGTAATTCCCATTTTTAAAGTCAATAAAAGGAGGTTGCTGGTTGCTAAGGTGCAATAATTGTCAACAAAGAAAAACCGTGGCACCTCTCGAATTTCACGATAAGGGCGGTGAGGTGTGATGGCTGTTTGACAGTTTGACGTTTGACAAGTGAAAGTGTTGTCGTACGCCCTTGTAAGCGTAAACATGGCGCCCGGGGGTGACTAAAACAAACAAAATGACCGGAACATCCTGCAACTTTAATAGTGCACTGCGACGTTGCCAATATTTACAGTTCTAACGAGCTGGCAACATTGCATGCACAATAATTATTATCAGCTCATATTGGTGGTCAGAATTAAATAAGTACATTTAAAAAAGTATTAAATCAAAATTAAAAATAATTTTTCATTTATTCGGCAAGCCATAAATGAATTGTAATGTGATCAGTTCATTACAATTGATTGTAATACATTAATTACAACGTATTACAATTAATACATTACAATTAATACAGCAAGCCTTAGCAAAATGTAATTAAATAATCTCAATGAAATGGAACGATTTTCTATGTTTTTCTTCACTTACAGTCATTTGAAAATCTGATTTCACACTTTATTTTAAATTCTCATTGAAAATACGATAATTAAAAATGTCCAATTCATTTCTCCTAAATTCAGTGGATTTTGAAAATTTAAAGTGCCAATTTATACAAATTTTAACTCCGGTTTTAACGAAGGTGAAACAAGATTTTTGAACAAAAAAATGTGATTTTAAGATATTACGATTTATTACAAATTTGGAATGACCGCCATTTAGAAACTGTTGAACAGATTTTACTGGATAACGAATTTTTCAAAGCAATTACCAAAATCGATTTTTGTGCCAAGTTGAATCAATACGGACCAAAATTGCGAATATGAGAGTACTAACACACGAACACGCGCGCGAGCGGGCACACTCATACAGTACAGTATATAAATTTTCTTTCAAACCATCAAAATTTGCACTAGATGTCAGGATCGGCGTTCATTCAAGGTCTCGGGTCTGACTCTTAGCACGATTCGTTAGGTTCAAGATGGCCGCTCCAAAATTGAAAGTTGAATCTAGAAATAATGCAAGATATTTCTATAAAAAAACGACTACTACCAGTTACGTTTTGTGTCTTATTTTGAACACTGTGAAATTGAAAAGTTCCTACATCCGAATTCACGCCATTTATACTGATAAGTGAGTTGTAATGAGAAATGAGTCACAACCGGACACGGAATCTTTAAATGAGCGCCGATGCTGACCTCTAGATCTCTTCTGTGCAGTCGTTACACATTTATATATTTGTTTATCTACAAGTTCTTTAAAAATTTGTAATCAGTGTTACAAAGCGCAGAATTTAGCATTTTCAATGTTATGAAAGTTTTAGAAGTATAATAAATAGGCTATATTTTTAAACGTAAAAAAATTGCTGGTTGTAAATTTGCTTCCATCATGTGAAGGATGCGTATTAACATTATTTTGAATTATTTTGTACTGTACCTAATCAAATGAAATATAGTATTAAAACCAAAATATAGTATAAAACCAAAATATAGTATAAAACCAAAATATAAAACCAAAATGTAGTATAAAACCAAAATATAGTATAAAACCAAAATATAGTATAAAACAAAAAGGTTTGTGTGAGAGTTTGTATCAATGTAATAAATTAAATTGATAATTTATAAGTCAAAGAACCATTTGTCTTTCAACAAGGGTCATCGACACTGTCATGTCAAAGCTTTCCTTCAAAACTGCTGGAACCTTCTTTAACCTACTACTGTTCCCCAAGACATTATCATTGTTCATAAATTAGTCGCCCTTAAAAGAATGGACAGTGTTATCAGGTCCGTTTTATGACCTGTCAATCAGTATCATACCCGTCTTCTGAGTGTAATATGTAGGTTTCCTAGTCACTAACACATGGTTCTTTTCGAGTGACAGTACGGAAGGGCTGCTCGTAAAATAATCGGGCACGCAACTGTCTCGCTGACGTGATTGAAGCGAATTATCAAAAGTATTTTTTTATTTTAACCTTTTTGAAATTCATCATCATAAGCAGCATGATTAAAATCTGCATCATATATTAGCACTATAAACTTTCAGATTACAATGGAAATACCACCGTCAAATTTTTTTTCTTATTTTCGACTGATTTTTAAAATTCAAGTGCTAATTTATGCAGTTTGTAACGCTGATTTCAATTGAGAAATCGGATTTTCAAAACATTTCATCACAAAAAAGTTGTGAATTCTGAAAGATTTGAATGACCGTCATTTTGAAACTATTGAAAATGTTTCGATAATTCTATAAAGCTATTACCAATATAGATTTTGTGCCAAGTTTGAATCAATTCGCTCCAAAATTGCGAACGTGAGCGTTCAATACACACATGCGCGCACACAGACACACACACTTAGACATAGACACAGACACACGCACACGCGCGCGCACACACACACACACGTACGCGCGCACACACACACGCACGCGCGCGCGCACACACACACACACACACACACCATACTTCCTATTATATTTCTACAGTCAGAAAATTAAAGATATAATGTGACCGTTTAAGAAACAGCTAATTTTTACCAAGCGTTAATTTTTTTGTAATCACATTTCAGATATTGCACACGGCAACTTCACGCCGGAAATCCTGCCTTCCAACGAGATCCCGGTGCAGAGCGATGTGTTTGTTGACAAAGACATAAGAGCACAATCAGACCTGCCAGGTGAGTAACTAAGAAAGCAAACCATCCCTTACACTCCGACTCCATGGGTCACGAAATAACCAGTTCACCTTGTTACAGTGTCTACAGCTAAACAAGAAGACCAAACTTACATGGCAGTGATCATCGGTGTCCTCATGGCTGTCATCATACTCCTTGCTATAGCGATATTCTTCATCGTCTCCCGACATCGTGAAAGGAAATGTTTCGCAAGTCCGTTGGCGGCCAAGTCAGCTCTGCCCGGAACCACGGGTACTCAGCACCAACATCTCTCTTCGGATAGCACTTGCGGTACTGTGGAGAAGTGCGGCACTTATAGCGGCCAAGGAGGTATAGTTTCGGGTGATACTACCTTGCTGATGGGAGTCAAGATAGATGACTATCAGGAGCCTTACCAAGCCTTAAAGTATGCACCTTACTACAGCTACTCTACAGTTGTTATGGAGATGAGAGATTCCTTAAACAAGAAGGCTGTTCCTTCTCATTCAGGTGATTGTCACTTTAACAGCCTACACGAATTTAACCTAGATATATTTATTCGACAGTGACTGTATTTCATTTGATTTTTAATATTGGCAGATACGTCGTACGACTATGCTGTACCTGAACTGGGAACGATGCCTTTGCTGAGCCCCGAAACAGTTCCTCCTCCAGCACCTGCTAGAGCGCCTTCACCGCAAGAAGGAATGTTCACGAAAGGAGTGGCGAAGGGTATTAAAGATGATTCTAAGGGGAAAAAGGTAAGGGAAACCTGTCTCACTAATATAATCGCGGCAACAAACTGTACCGCTGACGTGATAGAAGCAAATTCACAAAACCTAACAATAATAAATCGCGTAATATTTTTTTTACTCTACTCTCTCTCTGTAGTTCTCTCATTCCCTTCATTTCTCTCCCATGCTATATTCTCTCTCATTTTCTCCCTCCCTCTCTTCCTCACACAAATCATTGGTCGCGGATCAGTTCGTCAATGTTCGTCACAGAAGACGGTCAAGAAGAGACGACTCCGTCAAAAGTATATTTCCGGTGCAATGAATGGTAAAAAGATCTCTGTTTCAAGTCGACCATTCGACATTTGTTTTGTATGAGTTTTTTACACAGTTTAGGCAAACGTAACGACCGATTGTTTTGAAATACCGAAGGTACCTTGTATAAAGCTCGATCGATGTAAGTAGGATACCCGCTACCTCATCCCAAATATCCCAACTCACTGATGTATATATATATATAGGCACGCAGCGGTGTCGTTGACATGATGGAAGCTATATACGCGCACGCAGCTGTGATGGAGGCTCACACAGGTGTCTCGCTGACGTGATGGAAGCGAAATCACGCCGGTGGATAGTGTGTTATATAAACATATAAAGTTGTGACGTCGTCGGTGTGTGTGCGTTATTAATTAATCGAATAAATAAATGTATACCGGAAAAAAAAGTTGCACGTTTCTGGCGGGGCTCGAACCGGGGACGTTGCGCGTGTGAGGCGCACGCTATAACCACTGTACCACGGTAGCGTCTTGGGAAATTAGTGCGATTCGAGATATATGAAACGTAACGATTCCGCTCGGGTTTGCGAATCGCCATCGTGGTACGTGCCCGTGGTCTGTGGATAGCGCGTTATATAAACATATAGTTTATCTATGGCCGCCGCCGCCTCCATCGTGGCCCGGGGCCTGTGGATAGCGCGTTATATAAACAGTACTTCATTCTATGACCTCTCTCTCTCTCTCTCTCTCTCTCTCTCTCTCTCTCTCTCTCTCTAGCCGCCGCCATCGTGGCCCGGGGCCTGTGGATAGCGCGAAACATATAAAGTAAGTCTATCTATGGCCGCCGCCGCCGCCATCGTGGTACGTGCCGTGGGCCTGTGGATAGCGCGAAACATATAAAGTAAGTCTATCTATGGCCGCCGCCGCCATCGTGGTACGTGCCGAGGGCCTGTGGATAGCGCGAAACATATAAAGTAAGTCTATCTATGGCCGCCGCCGCCATCGCGGTACGTGCCGAGGGCCTGTGGATAGCGCGAAACATATAAAGTAAGTCTATCTATGGCCGTCGCCATCGTGTTACGTGCCCGGGACCTGTGGATAGTGCGTTATATAAACGTATAAAGTACTTCATTCTATGACCTCTCTCTCTCTCTCTCTCTCTCTAGCCGCCGCCATCGTGGTACGTGGCCGGGGCCTGTGGATGGCGCGAAACATATAAAGTAAGTCTATCTATGGCCGCCGCCGCCGCCGCCGCCATCGTGGCCAGGGGCCGCTGGATAGTTCGTTATATAAGCATATAAAGTAAGTCTATCTATGGCCGCCGCCGCCGCCGCCATAGTGTTACGTGCCCGGGGCCTGTGGATGGCGCGTTATATAAACATATAAAGTAAGTCAATCTATGACCGCCTCTCCCTCTCTCTCTCTCTCTTGCCGCCGCCATCGTGTTACGTACCTACCCCGGAATCGGGGCAGGCGGATAGTGCGTTATATAAACATATAAAGTACTCCATTCTACGACCTCTCTCTCTCTCTCTCTCTCTCTCTCTCTCTCTCTCTCTCTCTCTCTCTCTAACCTCATCAGCCATCGTGTTACGTACCTAGCTCTGGACTAGGGTTGCTGGATAGTGCGTTATATAAACATATAAAGTAAGTATATTTATGACCTCTCTCTCTCTCTCTCTCTCTCTCTCTCTCTCTCTCTCTCTCTCTCTCTCTCTCTCTCTCTCTCTCTATAAATGGATAGTGTTTAATATTATACGTTAACTTTTACAAAGTTATTAATTAATATGCTACTTTGGGCACAGTTAAAAAAAAATATTTACTCGAAAACAATGATGACT
Source organism: Callitettix versicolor (assembly GCA_022606455.1). Lineage (NCBI taxonomy): Eukaryota > Metazoa > Arthropoda > Insecta > Hemiptera > Cercopidae > Callitettix > Callitettix versicolor. The sequence continues at coordinate 33,803,809 of CM040183.1, forward strand.
GACCTCTCGTCTTACGTGAAAAATAAGGAAAAAGAAACAAAGATGTAAACATAAAATTGTATTTGTTTTATTATAAACACCGTTTGCTTGCAAAACAAACAAAAAAAAAAAAACACTAAAATACATGACATAAAGTTAAATTATGGTAAATATTGAGTTAATGGGAAAAAAAAGACTTACAAATCAGTTACAAGGTACAAATAAAAAAAAATAATGAACAGTTAAAAAAAAATACAGATTTCGCGCACAACGTAATGTTATACAGTTAGGAAACATAACAATGCATCACAAATGTCAGTACAGTATCAATATTAATGTTTTTTTTTTTTCATTTGCTCAAATAGTTAAAAATACAATTTCTGAAAGTCCACAATAAATGTACGATAAACTGGGAAACGTAGTAAATAATTAGGGCATTCACCACACAAAACATGTCCACAAGGGAGTAAAGCGGTGTCTTGAGGCTGGTCTAGGCAAAACAGGGCAATGCGATGGCAAACGACGTGGATTACAACCCTCAGTTCTCGGTAAAATGAAAGCAGTTTGTATGTCCACAGGACGCGGTCCATGGCGGTTCAGTCTGTCAAATCCTACAGAGAAGGAACGGCTGAGTTCAAACGCAGCTAGTCTGTAGTTCTGTACGGCCGAAAACGTAATAATAATAATTTAAAAAAAACGTAACAGGACCTGTATAACAAATATAAATATATATATATATATATATATATATATATATATATATATATATATATATAAAAAACATACCTAAGACACACTTTTTCGAATCCACAAAGTTACAGTTTATTGTTTTTGTTTGTGTATCTCACACTGTCTGTAAGCGCATGTATCACTTCATATAATGAAAACCTATTCGTATTGCAGAAGTACTGTAAAAAAAAATATTAAATTGTGTACAAATTGTATAGACACAACCTTTTTAGGAAGGCGTAGAGAAAAAAAATATTTTGAACGCAAACAAAAAATTATAACTTTAAAATCTAATATTTACCACAATTCAAAAAAATTACTGGATTCGTAAAGTTACAGTTTGCCCAACATGGGCGATCACAGTCAGCATTTTACCGTTTAATTGATCTAGCTCTGATACAGAAAACGTATCAGCGTATCGTTTAGGTAGAAACGCGCTATTCAAGTCGCCGTTTTCGTTTTTAAATTCTAGCAAAAGAGACGTTCCAAATTTAAGGTCTGGCAGCTGACGCAACATTTGCACACGGCACGTCGAAATGTGAAGGTCAGTCACAATTCAAGGTCAGGCAGCTGACGCAACATTTGCACACGGCACGTCGAAATGTGAAGGTCACTCACAATTCAAGGTCAGGCAGCTGACGCAACATTTGCACACGGCACGTCGAAATGTGAAGGTCAGTCACAATTCAAGGTCAGCCAGCTGATGACGCAACGTAACACGCCACAGTCACTAAACGTATAAATAACCTGCGGCGCTAACGGTTACGTCAGTTTAGCAGATTCTGTCAAACTTGCATCATTGTTCACCATCGAGTATTTGTTGTTGTTGTTGTGTTCGTCTTTAGCGAATTTTGTAAGTACATTGTTACTTCCTATGTTTCTCTCTCTCTCTCTAAAAATAGTAAGTGGTACTAAGAATTTTGTCTTTTTTTTTACATCTCATTTCTCTACGTGTTGATTTAAACTTTAAAAGAATATTTACATTTTTATTTAAAAAAATATACTTAAAAATTTTAACTTTTTCGGGAAAAGAAAGTAATAACATTTTAAGTATTAACTAATAGTTTTGCCATGTTTAGTGAATCAAGTAATAATAATAACGATAATACTAATAATATTAATACGTCAGCCTTTATAGTTTCTACTGTTCAGACTTATGTTAAAAAGTTCCGTTTATTCGGTACAAAAGTAACTTTTAAATTCAATCAACCGCCTGCAGGTGTAAACGAAATTGAATGGGTCAAACAAGGACTGACCGAATTAGTAGAGACTATGACTAGCGGAACGACCGACCAAGACAAGTTAGGGTTCACAGTGACCAGCTTAAATTTCAAAAACCGCGATCCGGGCTACGTGGCTTTTAGACCCGCACCGGAAGTGACTGCGGACACGCTTTGGAACATTTTTGGCGGGATAATCCAGAGCAATGCCGAAACGTTCACCACCAGTGACGTTTTCAAAGTGGAATGCACCAAAGTGAACGTTCCACTGGGTCGTGGCCGCGTTAGACCGGGGCTCTTCAATAACTTTGTCGAAGAGTGTAAAGCTAGAAATGGGATCGTGGTGATTAAGAACAACGATTCACTGTGCTTGCCGTGCTCACTGGTAGTGGGTAAAGCGCGTGCGGACAAAGACCGAGATTACAAGGCCATCATACAGAATAGGCGAAAAAGACAGACCATCGCGGCCCGCCAACTGATGATCGACGCCGGTGTTGACATAGGGGATGCGGGGGCAGGGGTGGTAGAATTACAACGGTTCCAAACATTCCTGACCGATTATAAAATCACCGTCTACAATTACGACAGCCGCGGTCGTAGCGTGTACTTTGAGGGCGACGCCCCAAACGCACGGTACGCTATAAATTTGATGTTTCACAACGGTCACTACAATACGATCACTAGCCTAACATCTGCTTTCGCTTGCAGTTACTATTGTGTAACTTGCCACACCCTTATACCCACCGAGAAGAGCACAGATGCCAGGCGCGGTGCAACGCTTGTAAGCGAACGCCGCCGTGCGTAAAGGACGACAGCGCTATCCTTTGCAGCGATTGCAACAGATATTTTAAAAATAAAAATTGTTTTACCGCTCACAAAGGCTATGTCTGTCAGTCTGTAAAGGAATGCGAGAAATGTAACAAACTGATTATAACTAAAAAACGGAAAACCGAGCACGTTTGCGGTGAAATTTATTGCAAGGTGTGCAAAGACTATAAACAGTCGGACCACCAATGCTACATGACGGTCGACACTCGTAAACCTCTTGTCAGAGACTTCCTGTTCGTATTTTTCGACTTCGAGACGCGCCAAGACGAAGTTCTGGACACGGCTCAGGTGCACCGTGTCACCTTGTGCGTGTCCAAACAGTATTGCTGGGAGTGTATGATACGCTTGACGCAAGACTGCCCCACTGCGGTACCAGAACGCGCGTGTTCCAAAAGATCCGGTACGCAGGTTCATGTCCTACGTCATGGACGTGCGCAAGACGTACAAAAAAGTGTGCGTCATCGCGCACAACGGTCAAGCGTTCGACTACCAATTTATTTTCAAGTACGTGCTCGAAGAGACGAAATTCACGCCGAAACTCATCACGCGCGGCTCCAAGGTCATCCTCATGGAGTTGGATAACGTGAAATTCATCGACTCTCTCAACTACATGCCTATGGCTCTATCGAAACTCCCAAAGCGTTTGATCTGCCGCCGGAAAACAAAAAGGCTATTTCCCCATCTGTTCAACACTCTGGCCAATCAAAATTACGTAGGTCCTATGCCCGGCCGCGAGTACTACTGCCCCGACTCCATGTTCGACAAGAACCACAAGGAGTTTTCCAAATGGTACGAAGAACAGGTGCGCAACGAATACGTGTTCGATTTTCAAAAAGAGATTTTCGAATACTGTTATTCGGACGTGGATATACTTGCGCAAGCGTGCATAAAGTTCCGCGCCTCGTTTCTGCAGGAATGCAAAGTGGACCCGTTCCTGGAAGCCGTGACCATCGCCAGCGCGTGCAACGTGGCGTTCAGACGTAACTTTCTGAAGGCCGACACCATCGGCATAGTTCCGAAAAACGGCTACCGTTTGGCCGACAAACAATCGCTCGCCGCTCTGCAATGGTTGGCCTCGGTAGAGGAAAAGGAGCGGAAGCGGACCGCCGACAACGACTACCGTTTGGAACACGCCGGTCGAGGTAGGGAGAAACAGATTGCCGGCATGAAAGTGGACGGTTATTGCGCCCGCACGGACACCGTATACGAGTTTCACGGCTGCTACTGGCACGGTTGCCAACGGTGTTTCCCTCACGGGCGCGAAGCGCCCTTAGAGGATGACCCGTCCGACACGTTCGACGCTCGTTTGCAGAGAACCAAGACCAAAATCGATAAGTTGTCACGTCTGGTCTCTTCGGTAGTGGAGATGTGGGAGTGCGAGTTCAAGGCACCGCCTCACCTCGCCTTCCAACCCGCTTCACCCCTTAATCCTCGAGACGCTTTCTTCGGCGGTCGTACGGGTAACGTGCGCACCTATCACGCTTGCAAAGAGGGAGAAAAAATCCACTACGTGGACGTTTGCTCCCTTTACCCGTGGGTGTGCAAGTACGGTCGATACCCCTTAGGCCACCCCAAAATTCACGTAGGCGATGCTGACTGCAGGAGGGCGGGCATGGATGCGGACGGGTTGCTCAAGTGTACCGTCCTTCCGCCTCGCGAACTCTACCACCCCGTGCTGCCGGTAAAAATGCATGAGAAACTGATGTTCGTGTTGTGTCGCACATGCGCGGAAACGCTGAACGTCTCCGACTGCGACCACGACGTCGACCGACGAGCGCTGACAGGGACTTGGACTATGGACGAAATCCGTAAGGCCGTGGACAAGGGGTACGTCATTTTGGAAATGTTCGAAATGTGGCAGTACGAAATGGCGTCTTTCGATCAGGGCGGCGGCTTATTTACCGATTTCATTAATACATTTTTAAAAATAAAACAAGAAGCTTCAGGCTATCCCGACTGGTGCACGACCGACGAGGACAGACAAAAATACATAGACGACTATTTCACGGCCGAGCGGGTGACATTGGAAGCGGCTAAAATCGAAAAGAACGAGGGCCGACGCTCGCTGGCCAAACTGATGTTGAATTCCTTTTGGGGAAAATTCGGCCAGCGAGAAAACCAGACTAAGACCGCGATCGTCAGGCAACCCACCGAATTGTTCAAAATGTTGGTCAGTCCGTCCGTTCGCGTTAACAACATCCAGGAGGTGAACGAGGAAACCATCGTGGTGAACTGGGAGTACGTCGAAGACGTCTGCGAGGTTCTTCCGACGGTCAACGTCGTACTCGCGGCTTTCACGACGGCTCAGGCGAGACTTAAACTGTACGAACACCTGGATGCCCTTGACAGACAGACCATTTACTACGACACTGATTCTGTACTCTACCTGGAAGGTGCACACAAGGTAGAGACAGGTGACTACTTAGGACAGATGACGGACGAACTCCTGGAGTACGGTCCCGGTTCGTACATTACGGAATTTGTATCCGGTGGACCGAAAGTCTACGGTTACAAAGTGTTGTCCACTAAATGTAACGAACTGGTCACCGTATGCAAGGTTAAAGGGCTCACTTTAAATCTCAGCACCTCGGGCGTTGTAAATTTCGAGTCGTTAAAGAGAATGGTTCTCGACGACGACGACTCCGATAAGCAATCGGAAACTATTACGGTCACAGACAAAGGATTCGTCGCACCAACGATCACCAAGTGATCACGGTCAACGAATCGAAAATATTTCGCGTGACAGGTGCGAAAAGAAAACGCTGCGGTGATTTCGATACATTACCGTACGGTCACCGTAGCAAAAAACAACATTTAGAGTAAGAGAGAGAGGCACGGACAGAACACTTTTTCAAAATATTTTTTTACCCTCTTTCTTATTGCTGAATGCAAGGTCACTGGCGAAGAGTTAATTCTCTCGTAAACATGAGTGTGTGTGTGTGTGAATGTCCCCTCTGGCGAAGCGTGTCCGCGCTCGTAAGGGTATGTCCCTCTGACGAGGTGTAACAACCCGTAAGGTGTATGGTGCAATAAGAAAGACGGTAAAAAAAAAAAAACGGTATCAGCAGAGGAATAGCAATTTTTTTTTTTTTGGAATGGATACCACGCGAGGGTGGCGAAGGTTGGGGCCACCCTCCATAAAAAAGTATAAAATCTTTTGTTTCAGGTAGACAGTCGTCAGTAGGTATGAACGTGAGACGTGAAATAGCCGATGAGCTGCATAAGCCGGCGCGAAGAAATTTCAAAACACGTCGTGTCACGCTGAAGGGTGTGAACGATTTATATCAGGCGGATTTGGTGGAAATGATCCCGTATGCTAAGGGCAACAACGGATACAAATATATACTGACAATGATAAATTGTCTGTCGAAATTCGCTATAGCCGTTCCGTTAAAAACAAAGACGAGCGCCGAAGTGGCGGCAGCTCTAGAACCGATACTCGAAAAACACCCCATGCGCCATTTTCAGACCGATCAGGGTAAAGAGTGGTTCAACGCCCACGTGGGTAAACTGATGAAAAAATACGGCATAAACCATTACACCACGTATACGGATAAGAAAGCGTCTATAGTCGAACGGCTCAATCGCACTTTGAAAACGAAAATGTGGCGCGAATTTACGGCTCGCGGCAGTTACGAATGGATAGATTTATTAAAATCGGTAGTTCGATCTTACAATAACACTGTGCACAGCACTATCGGTATGAAACCAGGTCGTGTGACGCGAAAACACGAAAACCAACTTTTGAAAAAAGTAAACGGTCAGGGTGGTGGTGGTGGCACTTTGAAAAAGACTAAATTTAACGTGGACGATAAAGTAAGGATTTCCAAGTATAAGAGGACTTTCGCTAAAGGATACCTGCCGAACTGGACAAACGAGGTGTTTTCTATTTACGCCGTAGTCCCGACCGCACCTACCACGTACATTTTGCAAGACTCGAAAGGCGAGATTCTGAAAGGCGGGTTTTACGCCGAAGAAATAAGTAAAACCAATGTGGGCGATGTGTACCTCGTGGAAAAAGTATTGCGATCGAAAGGGAACAAAGTTCTGGTAAAGTGGTTAGGCTTTGACAAGTCGCACAACTCGTGGATCGATAAGCGCAAACTAATCGCTTGAAACAGGATATCCGTTTCCTATGCCCCCTCACGCGGCCACATTTTTACATTCGGACGAAGGATACTCTTCTGAGCCAGCTATTTATTAGACACGCGCGCGCACGAGCGGTTCAGTATCGAACGATAATGCGTATCGAGACGTCGCGTGAAAAATTGCAAATTTCAAATTTCGACGTTTTTGCCGGCGGTGGCGGGGGCAAGAGTAAACGTCATAGCTCGCTTTTGCCCAACACTATTCGTTGTATCGTATGCGGGCCGTCGAACTGCGGTAAAACTAACGTCGTGTTCAATTTACTTTTCGACACGAACGGATTGAGATTCGCGAATGTTTACGTATTTTCGAAATCTCTGCACCAACCGAAATACAAACTTTTGGAAACGGTTTTCACCGAGGACACGGGTATAGGTTATTTCCCGTGTACCGACAACGAATGTGTCATCGACCCCAGCGAGGCCGAACCGAATTCGGTAATGATATTCGACGATATAGCTTGCGAGAAACACGATAATATACGCAAATATTTCACAATGGGGCGTCACAATAATATAGACTCATTTTATCTAGGCCAAACGTACAGTAGGATTCCGAAGCAACTGGTGCGCGACAATGCCAACTTGCTGGTAGTATTTAAACAGGACGAACTCAATTTGAGACACATTTACAACGACCACGTGAACACAGACGTTACGTTCGGTGTTTTTAAAGATATCTGCGCGGCAGCGTGGAAAGAGAAACACGGGTTCTTGGTGATAGACAAAGACAGCGAGATAGAAGAGGGCCGGTACAGGATAGGATTCGATCGTTTCTTCAAAGACTTGCAATGAGAATTTACACGTACAACGATGTAGCCGCGTATAAGAACGCTTCTTCTACACGTCCGAGGCGACAGCCGCCGAAATCGAACCTGTGCGCGTGGTATTACGCGGATAGGAAACGGTATTGCGGCAATTACTGTAGTAGATCGGGAAAACACGGTGACGTATTCAACAGACGTTGTTGGCGCCATAAAAGGCATGGTGGCTACAGTAAGACAGTCCCGCCTGTCGTAATACTGATGATCGCTAGCGCTTCGCGAATCTACAACAGGGATATTTGGATGAAATTTCTGTGCGAGAGTGAAAAACGCGGAGTCCCGTTCGAACTGGTAATCTACAACGAACACATGCTCAACGGTACAGTACGACACCCTAAAAAAACTACTCTCACGTTTCAGACCGTTTCCTGATCTTTTTAACCGTACAGTCACCCCCGGTCACGGTAACCTCGAGTACACTCAAGTCTATTTGGACATGTTGCAGTACGGCTGTTTATTCCCGAACGCGTCTAGATGTGTGGTAATTACAGAGAGAAGTATACCCATACGCGAACCCGTGGAAGCTTACAGACTGATTACAAGTTCGAGATGTATGATTGACGTGAGTTATAACGTAAAATACGGCCCCGTGCCAGCGCTTTTGCCTCACAATACACGGAACAGAGCATTCGAAGCGGTGAACAACAAAGCGCAAGGTATGTTTACGGTAGAATTTCTTAAAGTCGCCCTGCCGAGCGTCGTCGAACAGTGCCTACACTTTGGCCTCTCTTTTGACGGTTATAATTACAAGGTCGTCGACCCGCGACAATTGGAAACATGGTGTAATTATACGGGTGCGAATTTAGACGAATTTCTATTATTGAATTCTTATCTTTTAGCTTCATCTTCAATTCGTCCTATAGCTCGGCTGAAAGAGTACATGCAGGACACACCAAGAGACGACTACCTCTTGGTAGCCGAAATACCTGAGTGGCGTGACAACGTGAAACGCACCTTTGTTTTTACGGACGCGCGTAAAACTATGCGGATCCCTTTTTTCGATAACAATATGTACGGTTATCTGAGAGGGTTGCGTTGGGAGGGTAAAAGGTTTTTGTACGCGTCAGCCGGTGACGTTATACAATATCTGTTGTCCGCGAAAAAGTTTCCACTTTTCTTTAGATCGCTGGAATTGCCCTGAACAACAACACATATAAATAACACTACATATTAGTACAGCCGTTCATTCGACAATATGACGTTAACCGGTGATCTGGCTACGCTCGAAATCGACCGGTTGAAAGACGCCTTGAAACGGAAATATATGCAGATGAAATTCGGCGATGCCGATATGGACGTACAATTGACGAGACAGTACAAACCCATCATCAAAGAGTTGACGAAAATACAAGACGCCTCGCAGACGCTACTGCCCATTATGACGAAAACTGAAAAACAAGAAGAAGAAGAAGAGGAAGAAGAAGACCGTTCTATGATGTCGGCAGTGTCGACACCGAAAAGAAAAACATCATCATCATATCCGAGCTTCCTAGATACGCCAGTAATTGCGGAAACATCATCACCAGGATCTACTTCTTTATCTCCTGCTGCTGCTGCTCTTCCGAAAGTGACTCCGCAGCGGCAGCAAAATGTAGCTAGTTATGTGTCGACACCGCAGGGACGTGACGAATCGATAGAATGGATAAACAAGACGTTTAACCACCCCGTAGTACGTAAATACATGTTGAAAATGATTACCGATACGGCGAGGAAAAGAGAAATCGATAATCTGTACGGACCGCGAATAGAAGAAGACTCGATAATGGTCGGTTCGAAAACGATACAGTTCAGCGACGACGGCGACATTGTTATCGATGACGCAACCTATAAAGGTACACCGGGCCTATACGAAATACTATTCATGAGGGATCCCGTCGAGTACACGACCGAAGACGTCGCCGCGTACAAAAATATCTGTATACAAACAAACGCTCACCTCCAGAAATACAAGTCCTACGCGCCGGTCAACCGCAACCACACTTCGGTTAAATACAAACGTGTTATACAATACCTGTTTCCGCCGGCAAAACAAAATAAGAAGAAGACGAAGACGAGTCGTGTTAAACAAGGTCAAGGTTACGCGTACTGGGACGATCCAAACGAATTGTGCGACAGATTAAAGCTTTTGCTCATGTCGTACGACGCCGGTCATACGGGTCACGCCAACGAGATAGCGTCCATTATAGAAGAACTCAAAGAGGCGGGACTGATAAAAGGTTCGGGAAATAGAAAAATACGAGCAGTGATACGATGAGTGTCGACAAGTTTGGACGTTATAGCAGCGACGGCGACGGCAGCAGAAATTCCGGACGCCGTGGACCACCCGGGATCGGATTCGCTCTTACTCAGGACGGAGATTACGATTTAAAACACAAAGCGTTACGTAATGTCTACACGCCTGACGACGACGACGGCGGCGGCGACGACGTTGCCGTAAATAGGGTTACGATGATGAAACGTTGTTTAACATTCGACTCGGTGATTGCAAAATATCACGCGAAAAATAATCCTCTCGGCGGTCTAGCTAGACCGACAGCGGCGGACGACGCCGTGACCAAAGAGTATTTAGAATCTTTAATCCCCATTAAACTGGTCGACAGTTATTCGTTTGAAAATTTTCGATTACGTAATGTAGGCCCGCCACAATTGGACGGAGATGCGGTCAACATCCGGTATGCGAAAGAAAATATGCTCGTAAAAGATGGTGGTGGTGGTAGGGAAAATTTGACGCCGGTGGATCGGTTATCAGTAACGTTAAAACACCCACAGCTAAAAATGATGCCGTTACAAAATCGTACGTGGATAATCGCGTAATAAGCGTTACAAGCGGTAACAGTTGGCATCTACAGAATAAACGTCTCGGTCACGTAGCGGAACCTGTACTTGCTAAAGACGCTGTCAATTTAGATTTTCTAATGCAAAATACGCTTTTTCTTACTCGACTGCCGACCGGTGATGTGTTCAACGCTAATAGTAAAAGAATCACAAACGTACCTGCAGGTATGGAGCCTATTGACGCTGTCAATGTCGAGCAATTACACAAACAAGAGGAAAACATTAAATTGTGGGTTGCCTTTAACACATTAAACGGCGGCGGTGTTAAGGGTTACTTTGATGCTGAATATAAGCCTATCAGGAACATGGGCAAAGGGTCGAGCGATAACGACGCTGTCACTTACAATCAGATGACCGAAGCTGTAGAAATAGCGATTGATAAAGCAATGATTGGTATGATGAGTAATATTCACAAAGAACTAATCTCTTTGGCTAAGGAAATAAGGAAACGGTACAGTCACGATGACCCTAAACAGAATCTTTTATCCCATTGGCGCCAAGTGTGGGAAGAATAAATGTTAATCGAAATTTTCTTCTTCATCATTTACTTAAAGAGCTAGTCGTAGTAATTAGTGTTCAGTGTTAAAATGGTCGGTAAACAGGCAACACGTGTCAGTCGCAAACGGAGAGCGATTAGGAAAGGTCGTGGATTGATTTCGTCCGCTGTCGATTTACTACCGTCTGCTATAAACAAAGCGGTCGATTTACTGCCCGTCGAACTACATATACCTACGTACAACTACTGCGGTCCGGGAACTAAATTGAAGAAGAGATTAGCTCGCGGCGATAAGGGTATAAATCCTTTGGACGAGGCGTGCAAAGAACACGATATCGCATACAGCCGGTACAGCGATTCAAAAAATCGTAGCGAGGCTGATAATCGTCTGGCGGGAAAAGCTTGGAACCGTGTCAAAGCGAGTGACGCTTCTCTAGCGGAACGAGCGACAGCGCTAGCGGTAGCGGCCGCGATGAAAGCGAAAGCGAAATTAGGGGGCGGCGGGAGAAAGAGGAAGAAGAGGTCGACGACTAAAAAACGGCGCACTATTACTCAACTCATTTCCGGTTTAAGGGGAAAAGGTCTTTATCTCGGACCGTACAGGAAGAAGGTAGGCGGCGGCGGCGGTTGCAGAAAGCGTCGTAGGACGACTAGGAAAAAAAAAACAACACACTATTGATCGATTCGATACCTATCAGACCGTTGACGAATTTGGAATTGGAAAAGTACGCGAAACGTTTGGGCGTGGCAGCGTTCCGCGGTGTTTTCATGCGCGACACGTTACCGCGCGGTAAACCGTGGCGAAACGAATCGGCTATCGTGAATTTGGACAGCGTGTCGGGCGACGGTACTCACTGGGTATGTTATAAAAGAAAGGCGATGCGGTCGAGTATTTCGATAGTTTCGGTAATCTGAGACCGCCGAAAGAGTTGATCGCGTATTTCGGCCCCGCAGCCGATATTCGCTATAATTACACGAGATACCAGCGTTTCGATTCAGTCGTTTGCGGTCATCTGTGTCTAAAGTTTCTCACGACACCGTCATGTCCATATGTTTGAGCGGAAACAGTTCCTCACTTTCTTGCGATTTTTTCCCGCCTATCGATGTCTCCGACGGTGGTGGCGGCCAATGGGAAATCGGTCTGGTTGATTTGGCTACGTACAATTCTATTCCGAATATCAAAGACGGCTTTAATAACGAATTTCGATTGTTTACGACGACGACCACGACGACTAGTGGCGATGGTCGTGATAAACGATCTCTGTATTTTTTGCAAAATTTGGGTCATGTTACTGTAAATGAAAAAGAAAAGAAAAGAAAACTTTCATCACCCGCTACTGCCGGTACTACTGCTGGTGCTGCTGCTGCTGCCGACAAAGACACGGAAGATACAAGAACCGCTCGTTTAATTGCTACTACTACTGACGTCGACGATACAACTGTTTCCAAACAGGTAGACGTAAAATTGCCTACGGGTTCGTACGAAATCGACGACATTGAAAAGTACATTAAATCGAAACTAGATTCGAATATCGTTTTCTCTTTGAAACCGAACAATAACACGTTAAAGGCGGAGATATTTTGTTCGGAAACGGTAGATTTCAGCGGAGAACGTACGATTGGCACGTTACTCGGTTTCGAAAGGAAAATTCTACGACCCGGTTATGTGCACGTTTCCGACCTGCCTGTGGACATCATCAAGGTCAGTGTAATACAAATCGAATGTAACGTGGCGTCGGGTTCGTTTCAAAACGGCGTAGAGAGTCACGTTATACACGAATTTTATCCCCGCGTACCGCCCGGCTATAAGATTATCGAGATCCCGCGAACGGTAATATATTTACCGGTCAACGTGAAATCGATTCACAATCTTACCGTCAGCCTGAAAGATCAGAACGGCGATCTCGTGGACTTCCGGAACGAAACTATTTCGATCAGATTGCATTTAAGGAGACGTCGGTAAGAAGAGGCGGAATGGGTCTCGTATTTAACCGGGATACGTATAGACACGACGTTAGTCCGCGGACAAACACGAGAGTGTTAACACCTAGGAATATACGTTTTTTACGGTCTCTCGGCTTTAAAATTGTTCCGAAATAATGGATATGCTGGCGCTCGAAAGACAACCTGTGTACGATAATACGATCACCGGTAAAGAATATCATTACCATAAACCGTACGCGTCGTCCACGTTCCGCAATAACGATGAGATCCGCATACCGGTTAACCAACAGGACGTCATGACGTTACCGCACGAAAGTATGCTTTACATTACGGGTACGTTGACGGGAAAAAAAGAAAACGGTGCCAAGGCTAAAGTGGACTTTGTCAACAACGGCGTGGCGTTTCTATTCGACAATATCAGATACGAGATTGCCGGCAACGAAGTGGACGGTACGCGTCAATTGGGTATAGTGAGTACGGTGAAAAACGTACTGTCCACGCCCGAGTACAGGGTGAATAACCTTAAAAATGCCGGTTGGGTGGGTCCTGGTAGGTACGTGTCTCCCGATAGTAGTAGCGGTGAATTTTCCGTACTCGTACCGTTGAAAATGTTGATGGGATTTTTCGAGGATTACCGGCGGATAGTGGTCAACGTGAAACAGGAACTGGTACTCTTACGATCGGCATCCGATTTGAACGCCGTTTACAGCGAAGACGGCGCGACGTCAGTTGACCTCGTGATTACCGGTATCACGTGGTTGTTACATCACATTACCGTGGACGGGAAACACGAGGTGGACACGTTGCGAAAGATTCAGAACAACATCACAGCGCACATTGCGTATCGCGGGTGGGACGTTATCGTACGACCGTGGTGGCCGGCCGTAAAACACGAATCGTGGGTCCTCAAGACGGCCACTATAGACCAGATGCCTCAGATCATAGCGTTAGTCTTTCAAACTGATAGGTCAAATCAGATCGCTAAAGACGCGTCCGCGTTCGATTATTGCAACATCACGGACGTACGCGTTCATCTGAATTCGGATTTTCACCCTTACGAACGGGTACGCGGTAGTGCGGCGCTAGCGTACCACAAATTCTGCGATTTCCAACAGTACTATTACGGTCGCGAACCGTCCCCTTGTGTAGATTTGCAAACGTTCAAAGAGAAAACACCGATTTTCGTAATCGATTGTTCCAAGCACAAAGATTCGTTCAGGTCGGGACCTGTCGACGTGAAACTGGAAATAGAAGCTTCCGATAATTTTCCCGCCAATACGACGGCCTATTGCGTTATCTTTTACGATAAGCACATGAGCTATTCCCTACTCACAGGCGCTATTAAGAATATAGCGGGTTTTTAGGCTGGTAGGGTTGAGGAGGAGGAGGAGTGGGGAGAAGTGAGGTAGGTGCGAGATGAGTGTTACAGCGCTCAGTGCGAGTCATGGAGCGTATGGACGTGGATCGCCAGCAGTCTACAAGACGTACGGTGCCACCAAACTTACCTTTAGGTATTTATTTGAAAACGTTGAATTTTTTAAACAGCGATTGCAGTAAATTTATCGTGACCGGTCTTTTCCAGCACGCCGCACACGAGCTGGGCGTTTTGGTGCAGTCGGGTAAAAATAAATTTGTTTTCTTCACCTATTTCACGTTCAACGAGTTGCTGAACGAACTGACGAATATAACGTCGGCAGCCGCGGCTGCTGCTGCTTCGACCGCTTCGACAAAATTTAAATTCAGTCAAGGTCACGTGATTGTCCGGAAAGTGTTCGGTAAGAGATACGTTCAGTTGTACAGCGGCGTCGGCGTAGGCCCGCATACCGTTTCGTTGACCGCCGACGAGTGGAAATTGTTCGTCGACAGTGTGCCTCTGGTGACGCGTCGTATCAAAGAATTGTTTTATAACGAAAAAGATTTGATCGCGTACATCATCGAGTGTCTGGCCGGTGACGGCGAACCCGTATCCAGTAGTCTGCCCGAAGCGGACCGTTTGTACGACGAAGTGGTCTTATTCAAAAAACATGCTGCTGCAGCAGCAGCAGAATCGGCTAGCGGTAGTTGAATTTCACGCGTACGTAGACAATTGCGGCGAGTATATAGTGAAAGAATTGGCCGTTGTCAGCCGTTTCTCGTACACGGTTACGATTTTCAAATCGCCTTACGGTTTTCACGAGCTAAACGAAAAGAGTAAGAAAATCGCTCTTTGGTTACGCGAATATTTTCACTGTATAGAATGGGCAGACGGCGATATACCGTTCGACAAGAACATCGTACGTGAGATGTTCAGACCTTTTTCCACTTTGTACACTAAAGGTGCGGAAAAAGCGCAATTTTTACGCCGTTACCATCCGAACGTTTTGGAATTACCCGAAACGTTGGATAATAATGTCAAATGTACATATTTCAAATGCATATTACCCCATCATAATAGCGATAGTAGTAAGTGTGCTCTGCAGAGCGCGAAACATTATTACGATTTACTCGATGCTTAGTGTACGCGAGCGCGCGCTTATGTCTAGGAGGTCACTGGCGCGGAGTTAATTCTCCCGTAAACCAAAGAGACGTGTGTGTGTGTGTGTGTGTGTGTGTGTGTGAGGTCACTGGCGTGGAGTTAATTCTCCCGTAAACCAAAGAGACGTGTGTGTGGAGGTCACTGGCGTGGCGTTAATTCTCCCGTAAACCAAAGAGATGTTTGTGTGGAGGTCACTGGCGCTGAGTTAATTCTCCCGTAATCCTAGGTTGTGTGTGTGTGTGTGTTTGGAGGTCACTGGCGCGGAGTTAATTCTCCCGTAAACCTGGGTTTTGTGTGTGACTGGTGTGGAGTTGATTCTCCCTTGCGCGCGTGCGCGTACGCTACGCTGACGGTGTAATCTTTTATTGTAATAACCTAAAAAAAAGTAAAAATACAAAAAAAATTAAAAAATATAAAGCAAAAAAAAAATTTTTTTTGGGAGACTACAATTTTGTCATGGAGTGGTAGTCACCGGGGGTAGCGATGGTTTGGGGCTACTCCCTCAAGGGGTTAAGCCTTCTGCTTAACACCGGATTGTAATGTGGGCTACGACGGCGGCTTCACCACCTCGTACGACGGTTCCAACCCCGTGTACAAACACAGAGGACAATCGTGAATATGTTTATGTGAGCCCTGAAAAGGGCCATTTGTACGCTACTCCTCGGATTGACAGCGGACTGGGCACCTACATATATCATACACCATTCACGATGATTTGTAAGTCTTTTTTTTCCATTAACTCAATATATTTATCATATGTCTTGTATACATATGCAATACATTATATGTCTTGTATTTTAGTTACATTGTAATAATCAATTCTTGAGATGTTTTTGTTTTTTTCTTTGTACTTAGTAAATTGTTTTGTATTTGTACTTAGTAACTGTTTTATAAGTCATTTTTTTTCATTAACTCATTATTTACAATAATTCAACTACATGTCATGTATATTTGTGTTTTTTGTTTGTTTTGCAAGCAAACGATGTTTAAAATAAAACAAAGACAATTTTATGTTTACATCTTTGTTTCTTTTTTCCTTATTTTTGACGTAAGACGAGAGGTCAGTCATCATGGTTTTCGAGTAAATATTTTTTTAAACTGTGGCCAAAGTAGCATATTAATGAATAACTTTGTAAAAATTAACGTATAATATTAAAACACTATCCTTTTTTATAAGAGAGAGAGAGAGAGAGAGAGAGAGAGGGAGGTCATAGAATGAAGTACTTTATACGTTCATATAACGCACTATCCAGCGACCCTAGTCCTCCTATGAACAACCCTGCTGGGAGCTAGGCACGTAACATGATGGCTGATGAGGTTAGAGAAAGAGAGAGAGAGAGATGGAGAGAGAGAGAGAGAGAGAGAGAGAGAGGGAGGTCATAGAATGAAGTACTTTATACGTTTATATAACGCACTATCCAGCGACCCTAGTCCTCCTATGAACAACCCTGCTGGGGGCTAGGCACGTAACACGATGGCTGATGAGGTTAGAGAGAGAGAGAGAGAGAGAGAGAGAGAGAGAGAGAGATCATAGATAGACTTACTTTATATGTTTATATAACGCGCTATCGACAGGCCTCGGGCACGTAACACGATAGCGGCGGCTAGAGAGAGAGAGAGAGAGAGAGAGAGAGAGAGAGAGGAGGCGGTCATAGATTGACTTACTTAATATGTTTATATAACGCGCTATCGACAGGCCCCGGGCACGTAACACGATGGCGGCGGCAAGAGAGAGAGAGAGAGAGAGAGAGAGAGAGAGGGCGGTCATAGATTGACTTACTTTATATGTTTATATAACGCGCCATCCACAGGCCCCGGGCACGTAACACTATGGCGGCGGCGGCGGCCATAGATAGACTTACTTTATATGCTTATATAACGAACTATCCAGCGGCCCCCTGGCACGTAACACGGTGGCGGCGGCGGCGGCGGCGGCGGCGGCCATAGATAGACTTACTTTATATGTTTCGCGCTATCCACAGGCCCCGGCCACGTACCACGATGGCGGCGGCCATAGATAGACTTACTTTATATGTTTATATAACGCGGCATCCACAGGTCCCGGGCCACGATGGCGGCGGCTAGAGAGAGAGAGAGAGAGAGAGAGAGAGAGAATATGTTTATATAACGCGCTATCCACAGGCCCTCGGCACGTACCACGATGGCGGCGGCGGCCATAGATAGACTTACTTTATATGTTTCGCGCTATCCACAGGCCCTCGGCACGTACCACGATGGCGGCGGCGGCCATAGATAGACTTACTTTATATGTTTCGCGCTATCCACAGGCCCACGGCACGTACCACGATGGCGGCGGCGGCCATAGATAGACTTACTTTATATGTTTCGCGCTATCCACAGGCCCCGGGCCACGATGGCGGCGGCTAGAGAGAGAGAGAGAGAGAGAGAGAGAGAGAGAGAGAGAGAGGTCATAGAATGAAGTACTGTTTATATAACGCGCTATCCACAGGCCCCGGGCCACGATGGAGGCGGCGGCGGCCATAGATAAACTATATGTTTATATATAACGCGCTATCCACAGACCACGGGCACGTACCACGATGGCGATTCGCAAACCCGAGCGGAATCGTTACGTTTCATATATCTCGAATCGCACTAATTTCCCAAGACGCTACCGTGGTACAGTGGTTATAGCGTGCGCCTCACACGCGCAACGTCCCCGGTTCGAGCCCCGCCAGAAACGTGCAACTTTTTTTTCCGGTATACATTTATTTATTCGATTAATTAATAACGCACACACACCGACGACGTCACAACTTTATATGTTTATATAACACACTATCCACCGGCGTGATTTCGCTTCCATCACGTCAGCGAGACACCTGTGTGAGCCTCCATCACAGCTGCGTGCGCGTATATAGCTTCCATCATGTCAACGACACCGCTGCGTGCCTATATATATATATACATCAGTGAGTTGGGATATTTGGGATGAGGTAGCGGGTATCCTACTGATGTACGTGATTTTTTACCATTAACCTTCCGTTTCAAGATACCGGTCTGTGAGTTAACGATAACGAGTGTAATTGGTTGGTTATTTCTGTATTCCTGGCTAACCAGCAATGCCTGTCATAATTCCGACCGCTTTACGGAGAAAGAGCATAAAATTTTCAATAATTTTGTCTAGAAATATTTTTTGTAAATATTACGGTTATATTGACGGAAAAAGTTGGGAACGCGTCAAGCGCGTGGAAGCAGTGCCCAGACAATTAAGAATATACTGCGAGGTCAGCTGTTTTTTGAACTACTAATATATGTTGTTTTTATAAGTGCCATTGTAATTTGGTAGACTGTACAATTTATACATTGTAAAAACAATAATTGCAACACGCATCTGTCTCGCTGGCTTGATAGAAAATGTTCCAAAAGTGTTTTTATCTTACCGTTTTGAAATTTTGATTTCACCATTATAATTAACATTATAATCTACGTATATTAGGATTTTAAACTATCAATATAACTGAAAGTAAGAAAATGAAGCCTGACCGCCGTCAAGTTAGATTTATTAATTTCAACGGATTTTGAAAATTCAAATTGCTTATTTATGCAGTTTTTAACGCTGTTTGTGATGGTGAAATTGGATTTTCAAAAAACATTTAGGACAAAACTTCACATTTTTAAGTATTTGAATTGACCGCCATTTTGAAATTTTTGAACGGATTTTGCTGATTAACGAATTTGTTTAAACTATTACCATAATCGACTTTTGTACCAGGTTTGAATCAAATCGGATCAAAACTCCGAACGTGAGTGTGGTCTCTCTCTCTCTCTCTCTCTCTCTCTCTCTCACACACAATTTTTAACAACCCCTCAAAAAATTATCTAGAGTTCAGGATCGGTGCTTATTTCACGATGCCGGGTCTGGGTGTTAACATGATACCTACTCTAACAGCTCATTTTTTCAATGAAGATTTTGTCACTGTATAAATAAAAGCACTGTTACAATCGGAAATCCATTCAACCGTAGATTTAGTAATATAAAAAATGTCGCCGGTTAGTTGCAAGGTTAATTAAGTGCAAGGCTGCAACAGCTAAACTAATACAAATAAACTACTAATTACGGTAAAATTTCAAAAATCCATTACACTAAAAATTGAAGAATAACTTAAGTACTAAAGCCGTTCATGAGTATTCGCCTTGCCTTCGCACGACAAGCGCTCTGGCGCGCTCACAGACGTTTCCACCAATGTAACCGGTAACTGTAATATTAATGAAACTGGACCAACTTTATGCAGCGGTCAAAATTGTGGTAGAACGAACCGTACAGCCAGTATTATAGGAAATAACCAGCAACACACGTCATTTTAAAATCAACGGCAGCCATCTTGAAACGGAAATGAATGACAAATCTTACACCTAAGTCGTTCCGTATTTATTTAAGGTATCTTTTGTCGAATTTCAAAACAATCGAACATCGGGTTTGGTCAAAACTGCGTAACAAACACTCCACCAAATTCCAAACGGTCGACTTGAAACAGAGAACTTGCTTCGCTCGGTCAGTTAATTTTGACGACATTTATTTAATCCCGTTTAATTTTATAAACACAATTACTCTAGTGTGATGTATACAATTTCAAAGTGTTTCCTCGATGTAACTTGAAAGGAACGTTTCTACTGCACCAATAAAACTACTTTTAAACTATACAGCCGCCAATAAAACTAACGTTTAGAAACACTGCTTACTATCAAAGCCACATCTGTAACCTGAAACTATAGGCTACAGGGTGTAATAAAAGTTTCCCTCTTATAGTTTACTTACTGCTTTAAGATAACTGTTTGGGTTAATACACGTTTTATCCGGTTATTCATCGCTTAGCGTGTTACAATTTGTTCTTAATATAATGTCCAATGTAAACTCGTTCTGGTTGTTTGTGTTTGTATCTTAGTAACTGTTATTCGTATTTGGTAGTTCTGCCGCATCGACAACCCAAAATCAGCAAAACGTATTCGCAATACAGTTTACCCACTTAACTAATTAAGTTTAACAATTGGGTATTTGCCATTAAATGAAGAATAAGAAAACATTAAACAATATAATAACAATTTCATCATATTTATTATATTTTCAGTGATTGAAATTTAAATAATCGCGATACGCAGCTGTCTTTCTAACTTAAGTGGAAGCGGTTTCGAACATATATATATTTTTTTATCAACAAGTGATCTAAGAGGTCAGGATCGACGCTCATTTAAAGATCCCGGATCTGAATCTTACCGCTCCAGTAAGTCTATTATCTGGAAATTCGCTAACAATTCCGAATACTTTATAACACAGTGCTAATTAATTGATTGGTTTCAATAATTGTTACTCCGAACAGATGCATTTTGTCGCCCTAGCAATAGGTCTGCAGTCACAGATGCTTCATTGTTCCGTGAGAGCGAACCTCTTTGTGAAACGAGTGTTGGAATCAAGTGTCTGAGAGCTAAATACGCATCGATAGATTGCTTTATAAGAACAAAAAAAGCTCTTCAAACGAACAGCTAAAAAGCCATACATACTCTTTCTAACCCCTGCCCTCTTTAACTTATAACACAATGGCGGAAAGAAACGTTCAAACAAGTACACTGAAATACAAAAGGAACGTTCTTTAGAAATGACTGAACACGACTAGTCGGTCATTAATCCTACTAGAACTTCGGCAGCAGCGTTCTCATTTCCAGAGCACCTTTCCGGTAATCCATTGTTTGCGGTACGTTAGTGGTTCCCCCGGGGATACAGTCTCCGCGAGTCGGGGAAATCTTTCGCCCTCGCTCCCGTAATGATGATAAATTCCTCCGCAACGTTAAAATCTATTCCCCGCTTTACGCTCCCGTGTTAGAGATGAGTATTATTTATAGGTTAACCGGCGGAGCGCGTCGACTGAGACCTACCTACGGGGTTTTCGACTTTCTATATGCGATATAAAAGACCGCATAATTAAAATAGCGAAAGGGGATGATGGAATGCCACGACAAAAAGGGCGGGCGGGATATAAAGGGCATTTGAGAGATCTTTCTCCCTCGCCCCCCCTTTATTCTCTTCGCTCTGCTATTGTTTTAGCACGCGAAATGTGAGCGTAACATTATGCTCTGCATTTAGCCGTGAATTTTACGTTACGTTTTGACTATTTAACGCTGACGTTTCGGTTCACAAAGTAAAGGATAATGGACGAAACCGTGTCGCGACTCCGGATGCTGATTCAACCGTAAGCATGACTGTTCATTACTTTGCGGAGTTAAACAAACATAACCTGGAGTAAGTTTGCTACACGTACAGAAACAAATGTTCAGGCAGCACGCGTACTCCTGTATACAAATAAAATTACTTGATAAATGTCTACAAAAACTGTATTTGTAGCTAAAAATGAGTTGTTAGAGTGGCTATCATGACAAGGACTTACGCGCGCGTGTTTTAGTTTTCTTTTTGAGTCGATGCAAATGTTATGCAAAAATCAATTTTGGTAATATCTTGGGCAAGTTCGTTACCAAACAAAATTCGATCAACAATTTGAAAATGACGGCCATTCCCAGTCTTAACGCTTTTTTAAAAATCTCATTTCATCATCGTAAAATAAAAAAAATTAAAATTCATTTTCGTATTTTTAATTTGAAAGTTTAAAATGCTTGATTCGTACATATTTTAATGCTGATTATTATAGTGAAATCAGATTTCAAATGGTTGTAACGTAAAAGATAATGTTAGAAATTCGCTTCCATCACGTCAACAAAACAGCTGCGTGCCGCGATCATTTGTAATTTGTCAGACTCAATTCCACAAAGAGAAGGGGCAAGAGGAGATGATTCTTTAGGCGGGGCGTAGCAGACTGTTACAAATTGCTGACTTTGAGGCGTGCGGTTAGGAAAGCAACGGGTCCACACCGCCTTCTGATAAAATTTATAGTCACTTCACCGATAGGAACTAATAAAACTTAACACTTATGGCATGTTTCACTTGTCAAATAAAAATCAATTTGTCCCGGAATTTCAATATACCGTAACACGTATCACAGAACAAAGATCCCTATCAGGCTATCACTGAAGTTGACATCTACGATAAAAGATTTATTTTTACTTCACAGTTTTCAGTCACTGTTTAAAAAAAAACCCTGCGTTTTATGTCGTTTTTACCGGGTTTTTTATTTGAATCCTAAGGCGGAACAAATTCTTACTTTAACAGAACGCCTGTTAAGTGGTTGAAACGTGGCTAAGATCTGAAGAGTAGATTTAGCAGTTTGTATTTCTAAGCATTTGGCGGCCATTTTGGTAAGACCCAGGAATGTTACAAATTTTGTGTGCGTTAGACTTTTACTTTTACAATACTGTTTCGTTTTTATTCAAATTTGGCACACAAATCGATTTTGGTCGACTAATAGGTTGGACTTGTTCATTAACCAGCAAAATACGTTCCACGAGTTTCAAAGTATCGGTCACTTCGTCTTACCTTTTATCTTACAGATTTTTTTTCAGATTTCGTTTCACCGTCATAATTGGCGTTAAAATGTACAGTATAAATTTTCAAAAACTTTGAAAATACAAAAAGTCGGCGGTCGTGGCTCATTTGCACATTAATCAATATTATTTGAAAATTTTAAATGCTTATACGTTCAGATTTGAATACTGATTACGGTGATGGAATCGGTTCTGAAAAAAGGTAAAAAGTAAACAAAAATTGTGGGAAATTAGCTTCCACACGTCAACGGGAAAGCCGCTATTACACACATTATGAATACTGTAAACATATATGAGGCCAATTAAGCAATGTAACTATTTGATAACACTATAAAAGACTTTATAAACTTTTAGGCCACTAATAAAGTAGAAAGTTTGAAAGCGCAGGATGTTTGGGTCGCATGTTAAGCCACCAATGTAAAACGGCTTCGGTTGTAGAGGAAACTATGTCTGTCCACGAAAACCACAAAACATTTATAAAACCAAACTTTACAAACTTTTGTTGTTTTAATTTGTTGGACAGTATTGTTCATGTTATCCATCTAGGATGCAGACATTGAAGTTGACGTTATTTTCTTAGGCCACTTTCTGTGGTTCAAAATGGCTTCTTTCCAGCCATTTTCAGCCAAAAACAGGAAAATCTAGTTTTCATCACACTATTTGTTCAATCTTCACGGAAGCACGGCTTAAAGCATTTCAATAAAACTTTTCCCATTGTTATTTGTACCTGTGAGAAGGTTTTAAGCAATGCCGAGCTGTCACACGCCTGTTGGAAACAAAATTGCGGGCATTCAAAATGTACGATTTTTTTCTTATTATTTACTTTTTCTGGTTTTCATTGGAAAACGGTTTCGCGCATTTATATGATGCGTTTACATATAGCTATGCCAAAATTTCATTTAGGGCTCGGTAGTCGATGTGGCTAAAGCATCGTATTCTGCTAGGTCTCTGAACTGTGTACCTCAAGGTTCTTAGTTCGAGCCGCAGTTACTTCCAACTTACCATTAACACTAATCCCTCTACCTCACTAGTCTAACTGGCATAAAGTATGAACATTTAAAAAAAAATGCAAGCAGTCTCAAAATGTCATACTCCTATTTGAAACAAAATGGCGGGCACTCAAAATGTCTGAGTTATTTGTACACCTTGAAAGGCTTATTGTCCGCTTTTACTGGGCTAAGGATTGAGAGATATAAAAAAATTTTTATATTTATTAAATACAACTGTTACCAGGTTTTAGGCTACCTTAAACTGCCATACACTTATTAAAAACAAAAGAGCGGACACTCAAAATGCTTTAATTTTAAAACTGTGTATTTTCGCGTGTTTTAGAAGCCAAAAGGGCTGTCTGAACACTTTATAGTTTAGTTTTAAAATTTTTCTAAGTGCCTGCAAAACAACAGCCAAATATGAAGTTAAACAAATTTCTGTCTTAATTCAATGTCATTTTTTTTACGTTGAAATATTGATTTTGTCACTGTCCACTACGAAACCACTCATCTGATTTTAATAGAAACGTTTATATTTTTTAAATAGAAACTTAGTAGGTTTTTGATTACCTCAAACTTTCTTTCGCCTGTTTGAAACAAAATGGCGGATAGAATGCTTGATTAATTTTAAAAAAGATATTTCGAAGAGCTCTAGCAGCAAACGGGTCAAACAACCGACAATATAACTTTATGACATCTTTTATCATGTTAGTTGTATGGTTATAGTATCGTAATACCAAGGGTGGTGGTAGGTATGTAGGGTTTGGTCCAAACAATCTGATTTATTTGACAAAATTACTACATTCTACCAATAACAATAACTTGCTTTTTAATAATAAAATCTTCTCTTCCCAGGTCTACTATACAGTAGTTCATATTGAATCAAACTGTTACTTCATAGTCTGTTACTTTTATTCACCAAAAAATACCGTAGAAAATCACTAGGAAACAACTAGTATTGTACAGACTATGTCTTTCAAAATAGCAGCTAGTAAATTTTATTAAATTTAAATAAAAATAGTAGGCCTTATTTTCAAATAAAGCTCTTTCTTTAGCGTAAAAATTTGGTCTGAAATCATATATCATAGAACGATACTTGTACTTGAAAAATAAATTAATCATACAAAAATTGACTTTCGATAATATAAACTTACTGAAAATTAAGGACCCAACAGTTACCATTGGTAGTACTAGTTTGGAATTCAATTTTAAATCCCTCCTTCTTTCCTATGAAACTTAAACTTCAAGGGAGTAGTATTAGTTGAAGTTGATGTTTAAGACAAAATAAAAGCACAACGTTTGTGTTATTTTTGTAAACGTATAAAACTGAATGTGTTGTGAATTTTTTTCTATTTACGTATAATCGCCTTGTTTTTCTATAGGTAGATCTTAGATTCAGTCAGTCCTATCCGATTTTGTATACACAGATGGTTCAG
Source organism: Callitettix versicolor (assembly GCA_022606455.1). NCBI lineage: Eukaryota > Metazoa > Arthropoda > Insecta > Hemiptera > Cercopidae > Callitettix > Callitettix versicolor. The sequence goes on from CM040183.1 coordinate 33,829,198, forward strand.
CTATCGAACAGAATTGTGTGCCAATTTAAGGGCCTTCTAAATTAGATTAATTACATCAGTATATTTAAAGAGGCATTAGTGCACAATAGCCTGATTTCAAATTCATTGTCCCTTTGTAGGCCATGTTGATCCCTCATGTTTACCTCTGTTCAGCATGGCAGCATGTATCCCTGTAGCCTACTCCCAGCCATAGTGTTACAGCCATCTGTTAGTCTATATTTGCGTGTTGCAGCTGCTCTATCTGACGTATAACACAAATTTTTGTTTTTGTATTTGTACAGTCGCCAAGCCAACAAGAAGTACTGAGTGCGCTAAAAAAGAGATTGGAACAAACTGCAGTTCCAGAGTTTCCGAGACACCGGCTACGGATGCTCTCGAAGCTTGGTGAAGGAGCATTTGGAACTGTAAGTAGGCTAATTTGAATAATTAGCTAGTAGTCTACAGTAACTGTTTGGGAACACTATTATTTTAAGATTCGGTGATTGTGAAAAAAATTGAGATCTCTGTTAGCGTATCATCTAAATCTAAAAAAGGAGTTTTACTTTCGTGTGCGAACATGCGTTTGTGTATCCTTTTTAGGTAATTTTTTTTGTAAAAAAACTGTTAAAAAGGATTTTATTAAAATCGATTGTAATTATTTTTATCAAAATTTTGCTGAAATGTAGTTCATAACCCAAACAAAAAGTATGGATTGTAGCAACCTTATGGGTGGATTTAAGGGGCATTGCCTCCCCCCAGTTATGTAAAAATAGTAAAATAATTTTATAAAAAATAAAATATATTTATTGAAATATTTGTTTTGTTTCAGTCAAACTTACAGTTAAAACTGGTGTGAGGGAAAGCAGTAGCTATGTTGTTTTCAAAAATAGTGATATCGCTGTAAAACTGGATGATTTCAAAATGACTTTAAAACAGTAACAATGTAATGAATATTTAATAATTGTTGCTTTTATAATAATATCAAAACAAAATGTCCCCATTGTGTTTTACAATTTTTAAAGTTATCATAATAAATATTATTAAAAAATTATTATAAAACATAAAAATAACATTTTATTATTTGTTATTATTATAATAATAACTATCATAAGGTAGGCTACTTTTAATTTCGTTACAATTACTTAAAAGTCTCATTCTGAACAACAAATACTGCACATACCAATTTTTTTTTTTATTAATACAGTTCACAAATTTTAGTCGAAAAGTGTGTTAAAACCCCATTTTTGAACGTCAAATTTTCGATGTCATGACCTGTCATTTTGCTGGAAGGATCCTACCAGAAAAATCTGGTTCAAAGCTATTATAAACAACTGCAAATCAGCATATTTTCTCAGAATAATTTTATTTAAAATTTGCTTTACTGACTACAGTTACGCATGTCTGACCAAAATTTGATGTATCAATTTTAAGGAATTGGCTCGGTATTTCCAGTTTCTATCCTTATAATTCCAAGACTGGATATTTTAGTGTACAGTCCATGTTTTTGGATACTTATAGACTACAATTGTACAAAATGTCATCAAAATCATTATTGTTGATTATGAGAAAATCTGATTTTTAATAGTTGTTTGATAAGAAAAGAGAGACTATCGAATGGTTTTCATGATCACTAAACTTTCTTTATACGTTGTACAGTGAGAAAATAAAAATTGTCAGCCATATGAAATTGCATATTTTACAATATATTTACAATATTCATACATTTATTGTTGTATTTTAGTAACACAATACTGCCTGTAACTTATTTTATTTTCAGTAAGAAAGTTAAGTTGACATGTTTTATTGCTTCATAAAACATCTATTTTATCGACCAACACTGAACACAGTTTAAATAAAATAATAGCTTCCTACTTACGTTTGTCTGGCATTGTAACACACAGGCAGAATATCTAAAGCTTATTGATTATTCAAAGAGCATATTAGTACGTTTGTCATCCAAAGTGAATTTATTGAAATAATAAAATGGAAAAGGTTTTTTACGAGCTGTAAACAACGAGTTATGCATTGAATACGTTGTTTCATGACCTAGTTTAACTGAAAGAGGCGATGGTTTCAGGTCTATGTGGCAGAAGCTGATGGGATTCCAGAATATGGTGTATCCGCTTCTTTGGGAAAGCGTTTGGTAGCTGTCAAGTTCTTGTTATCTAATGCAAAAGAAAAAGAAAAGTAAGTGCAATTCTTAATTTTTGTTTTTCCTCGTTATTGACATGTACTTCAAAGAGATTATTGGAAACATTTTCAAAAATTATTTTTAAGTGAATGTTAAATTAAACAGTTTATTTGGTTCATAAAAATACATTTATTATATAAACACATTTCGTTTTGATGAATGTGTATAAATATCTTTCATGCTATGAAAAATTAATATTGCTAACTAGTTTACTTTAATAATGTAGAATTCTTGCTACCTGTTTTACTGTTTTACACATTTTGTGCAATAATTGATATTAATATCAATTGATATTACCAATAGTAATATTAATTTAAATTAAATAATATTCTTTGAAAACATATTCAGCTTACTTGTTTTTTGAAAATATGTCAGCCCACAGTAATTTTATAACAAAATTTAAGGTTGCCATTACAGCAACCTAAAAACTATATCAAAAGCAACCTAGTTGGGAATTCCCCCTGTAGTGAGTTTAAACATTTTCACTGCATGTCTCAAGACTCAAATCATCTATATGTCTTTGGCAAGTTCTGCTCGAACAACAAGCTTTCTCTATGATAATTTCTGCATTTACATTTATAGGAGTTACGTTTATACATTTATGAGTAAAACCTACACGTATGGTTGGTTAAGGGAAGTCATCAGAATTATATTAATAAAACTGTGACATTTCCTTTATATATTTCATCTACATTATAGCAAGCTTGTTTCTGTAGTGTGACACAATTATATAAAGAATTGTGAAATTTGTCCTAAGGAATACCACATATTATTTGATAATATATAATATAAAAGGAACAGTATGGGTCATCTGCCCCCATGTGGTGGCTTGTGGTTGTATCCTTCACCTGCTGGAATGCCTTCTCAATGCCTACAGCTTGGTCACGTAGGTTATCCTAAGACTTCATTCTTGAGTACATCGGCGATGATAACCTTAAAGGTATTTGCCAGAAAAAAATCTTCAGTACATAGGTATTCCTCAAGGCCATTCATTGCCTGACAGGGTGCCCTTCAATTCAGTTGTAATTAAGTAAAGTAAGTGATATATTTGGTATGTAGCTGTGTAAGCCTGAATAAATAAAATAAATATTAGCAAAACAGTATTTTGTAATTTATGACATTCATAAAATTATAAATTAATGTATTGTTTCTTTAGACTTGATTTTCACCGAGATATACGTATCCTAGCTGCTCTGGAAGATGCAAACATTGCTAGAGTGTTAGGTATGTGTTCCCACGAAGAACCACTCTTTGTAGTCATGGAGTATTTAGAGCATGGCGATCTCTGTCAGTTCCTCAAGAGTCATGGACCAGCTGAAGCGCGGACGTTACCTTTAGGTGTAAAGACTCTTAGGTAAATGTCTACAGAATTAATCTCATTATTTATTATTCATTATATATTACATACAAACATATCTCTCTGCTATAAATATTCATATATTTAAAAATATATAAATATACATTTTTAAATAAGTAATCCAGACCAAAATATTTTGAAACAATGTGGTAAGCTTTTAGTTAAATGGATTGAAATCATATTGTTATTATTTTTATGTTAGAAATAGAACTAATGCAAAAATGACTATAAATGGTAGAAGAGAAGTATTGTACCAAAAAAACAATTAAATGATTGCTAGGTAATTAAAAAAAAAACTATTCATGAAAAGTACTGTGAGTTTTTGTAGTTTTTAATAAAATTGATGTTTTCTATGTTTTCAAGTAACTGTGTTCATAGACCAAATATTGTGTTGGGTGATTGCAACAGGTCTTCAAATTCGAATTTGTGAAAATTTAATTCCCATCTTTGTTACTGGTTTTCATTTTCTAGGTCAATTTAAAATGTTTAAGAATTAGAAAGTGACAGATTGTACCAAAACTAATAGATTTTTATTGGTACGCTGCATTCCACTTTCTCCAGCACCCCTTTGACATAAATACATCAACACAACAGATATAAAACTTTCAGGCTAACACTTAATATACTTTATTATTGACAACATTAATTTATTAATAACATTTCTTAAAAATATTATTAATACAACATCTTTTCAAAATAGACTACCTCTGTGATGCCATTGTTATAGTTCTCAAGAAAAGTTTTTGAAACTTCCTTAATGCATCCTCAAGTCTGCATCAGTCTCTTCTAAAATTAAAAGTTCACTTCAGTAAACCTGTTCTTTCAGGAAAGTCCAAACATAAAAGTTTACCTGTTTGATATCATGGTATCTTAATGGTCATGAAATTGATCTAACAAAAATGCATGGAGGCTGACACAAGTAGTCATGATTAGTGTTACAATAACCGACATAGAATAACACCATCGTTTTTGTTTTAACACAAATTACAATTTAGATACAAATTAAAAAAAATCCACTTTCTTTGTATTCAGATGCTTGTAATAAATGTATTTTCTAAATTTCAAAGAATGATTCCAATATTTTTTTTATGCAATGCTTGTTGTAGTTATTTTAGTAATTTAAGAAAAGGCTGAAAAATTTGTGTAGTAACGAGATAGAAGATGGGTTACTGTTAAACTTAAACTCACTTTTGTTTGGTACATTACGTTCCTTCCACCTTATTTACGTATATATAATGTATTTTAAAATCTAGTAAGTGAGTTGCTTGCTATGTAATAATTTATATTAATGTCACTATTTTTTAAAAAGTTATAGGCTTTATTAAACTTTAGCCAATTTTAAATAGTGAAGCAATAATAGTAATTAGACATTTTATTTCAATTTTGAGATTGGCAGAAATTAGAAAATTGTTTATTTAATGTAGCCAATAGCCTACTGACATTATGAATAATGAGAAACATGTTTCAGCAATTCTGTAATTTAAAAAAAATCCAAAATTTTATAAAAAAAAGTAGGATAAAATATTATATATAGATTAATATCGTAACTTAATTTTTATTTCCTTTTAATCATAATGCAGTAGTATTGGTAAAAATCATTAGAAAAATATTATTTCTTGTTTTGAACAAGGATTTTTGTTTAATAAATAATACATATTTTTAAGAATATTTTTAATTTTATTTATTTCAATATAAAATGTAAGAGTACTAATAAATTAAATGAATTGCCTTATAGAATTATGACTTAAATGTTTTTGTTTTAATGTTTTGCCATGCCTCAGAGGCCTTGGGTTACGTGAGACCATTTTCATAAGGCACATGTACGTAGTATTAGTAATGATTTACCCTATTTTTATTGCATTCCAATTCCATTTTTGAACTAGAATTATAAGTTGTCCTCACATTTTTAGGCTAGTTAAATCAGTAATAATTTATTTGTGTGCATATTTTGTAAGTCATTCTTTAAATTGTATGATTTAAATTTGAATATACGAGGGCTGTCTTGTCAACCTCCAAATACAGTATGTCCTTAAAGGGACAAACAAGACTGGTAGAAGGCAGGGATGCGAAAGGGCTACTTTCAGTGTAATTATATCTTTTTAGCTGGCACATAAGCACATCTATTACAACTGATTCTCCCAAAAAATGTGAGTTGTGTAGTGGTAATTCTGTTTCTTCAAGCAGAAGAAAATAGTGCAGCAAAAGTTCATTGAAGAATGAATCGAGTATATGGTGAACATTTTATGAGTGATAATGTTGTGTGTGATTGGTGCAGAAAATTTAACGTAAACCAAATTTATGTTCACAGTAAAGTAAGACAAGGATTGCAAGTCTGTTGCAATATAAGACATTCACAAATTAAACAAGTGATTTGAGAAAACTGGAGGTTTACTAGCAGACACAGCTGAAATGAGCAACGGATTGCTTAGCAATCCCACTGTACCTTTAGCTGAGTGGAATTCCCATCACTTACATTCCTATCAAATGCTCTAGCACTATTACATGCCACTCTCACTCATATACTAAAGACACACACATTCACTTTCTACATAGTTTGGAGTATCAAAGTGAGCCATGGGATACCTGGCAATCTTTCAGTGTATCTAACACTTACCCAAGCATGTTGGGATCTTTGTGGGTAGACGTAATTTCCTTGGTTACACATGAGAGCAACCATGTAATAGGATGTAAGAATCTAAAATAGAATGGGTGGGGTCTCGTCAAACAACAAAAAGCTGGCCAAATGGAACCACAGAATTTGTGACAAGGAACAAGAGAAAGAAAAATTGAAAGGGAATTGGCAAAACAAGCATCTGCAGGCACCTCTGGGAGGAGAGGACCCTTGAGTCCTCTCCAGGTCCTAGACTTTATGAAGAGACTGGGGCTGGAGAAAGTGTATTAATTGAGCATCTCACGAATATAGAAATGGAGTACAAAAGATCTGCAAAGGTTGTAGTGCAATAGTAACCTTAGAAATTCATCCATTAAACTGGAATTATTTGAATGAAATCCCCTGAAACTTCAAGAACACATATATGTTTACACTATCATAACAATACCTATGCTGTACAAAATTGTGCAAACAATAGATTTCTTGGTTAGTTTGTCTTGTAACCAGGAACATTATCAAATAGCATCAGCTCTGTCTTTTTTCACCCATTGTGATGCTGAAGATAAAGATCTTACCAATTGAAGATATGTCACTCATAAACGGTACATTGAGACTCTACAAAAAGTACTGAAACAGGAAGGTTATAAAAATATAGCCACCATGATTTTTATAGCCATGCTGTGGTTCTATAGAGGATGGAATGCTTGTCCATTGATATGAAAACTTTCTTATTTGGTGATTATTTTTAAAAGTAACCATATTTGTAAATAAATTTTAGTAATAAGTGCATATTGTTAAATATTCTTCCTTTTTTTACCAACGGAGGTTAAAGAAAACAGCCCTTGTAACTGATTGAATGTTTCAAATAAACTTAAAAAAGTGTTGTTTTTGTTTGTAAAAGAAAACTCTTCTATAACCAGATCGTAGAATCATAGTTTGTTACTTGTACATATTTTATACTTTTTTGAACTTTAGCTATTTTTTCTTTTGGACATATTTTATAGTTTTTATTTGAGACAGTCATATAGATAGACACCTTTAAAAATATATTTACTGTGGTGTACTTTAATTTTATTAATTAATCTTTTTTAAATTTCAATATTACACAGGGAAAATTATTTTGGAAAATATATCTAACAAGTACTTTTACGAGAAGTAAGCTGAATGTAAACTTGACTAGTGTAGTTAAAAAAAGTTTCTATAACCTTAATACACTTTGTCAAATAACCCTTTCAATGTTCATCAAATGGTAGTTTTAGTTTACACAGGTTGTGAAGTATTTTGACTATTATAAACACACATTTATTTATAATAGTTTTACAACATCATTTATTTTAAGGTCTAGATATAATTCCAAAAATATAATGCAATAAAACTGGGTTCAAATTTATTTTTGTTTCTGCTGACATGAAGTAGAAATTTGATTACTAGTATCAAATTATAAATACTTGTCAAACAAATATTTTAATTTATTTTACTTTAATCTTTCATTATCAACAGGTTAGGAACACACATATCTATATTCTTAATTTTTTTTCTGAAAACATACAGCCATATTTACTTTATTTGTGGTAAATGGTTTGTGCAGTTATGGGCTTCCTGATCTTATCATTGGATCAATTCTGTTTTTCAAATTGCTATTTAATGATTAAATATTCATGTTATTATTAATGTTTTATTCGGGCATTTGCCATAATTTGTGTATATAGAAGAGTATGAATCACTTGCATTCTCAAGTACCTAATGCCTAGAGATATGCACTGATGGATTTATGTGATTTTGTGGGTGGGGTCAGTTCGGTGGATGATTCAACTTACAAGAGGACCTCTTTAGGGAATGAAAATTTTAAATAATACATTAAAAATTAGCATTGTTAAACTGTTAATCTGTTTTGAGACTTAAAACAGATATAAAATAAGTATAAATATTTACTCCATTTTGGACAAAAAAAATCATTAAATTTTTTAGATTCCTATTTGCAGTTCCTATTATTATTTACAATGCCACTCATTTGGAAACAAAAGTTGTACTAAAGGAAACATGCTCTTTCTTCCATTTCCTCTTCCTATACATAATTATATATATATATATATATATATATATATATATATAAGTTGAGTCAAATAGTTTATATTTATATGTGATAATGTGACGGGTTTCAGACACCTCAGATGTCTCCTTGACCCTTTTCCTTGAAGCTACACTACTTCCATTTTATGGAAGTAAAACTGGATTTTCACACTTTTTATTTTATTTCTTTTGTCTTGGGAGGGGTGATCGTCCCTTTACTCCCCCTTTAATCCATCCTTGGACATATGTTAAAATTGGTACTAAATTAAAAACTAAGGACAAGGCTTACATCCTGTAAATAAAAAGTAAGACTATTTTGTGTCCTCTGCATGATGAGAGGACTGTGGCTCCTTTCATTGCAAGTAAGTTTTAGTTTTTTTTTTACTACTGAGAGTATTAGCCTTAAATATTTGTCCTTAGTTTTTAGTATTGTAACACAGACCTAGGTATCTATGTTTATTACTTTATTTGCTAAGTTTATGTTTTAAGTTATGCACATAAAAAAGTGAACTGGTTTATTTCCTCGAAATGTTATCATGTTGTTTCTATATACACAACTGATGGCAAATGTCCGAATAAACAACAGTAATAAGTAGAACATTGTAAAAAAAAGAATAACTTCATATAAGAACTGCAGGTACAATGTACAAAGACATAAACACAAACAAAACAAGCATTTACATTACAGTTTATTAAACACGATATAAAAATACAATTTTTTTAGACCTGTGTTCAATTAAAAAAATTGCAAATTTCATATTTTTTAAAAGCATTTTTGAGATTTTTTTTCTAATATTTCTTAACAAATAATCAATTTTACAAATCTGAAGCAATACTAAAGGAAAATCTTCCAGTTAACATAATGAAAAACAAAACAAAATTACAATATTAACTTAGTTGATTTTTTTACTTCTCTGATATCTCGGTGTATGATTGTGGAGCCTCTATGATGACTTGCTTCTATTTACTACCATTTGCTTTTTTCGTATGTTACATTGATCAACAATTTTCTGGCATAGTAAGTAGATCAAACAAAAAACGATTAAGATTTTCAGAGTGTTACAACACTAAAATTGAACATTTAATTTACTTCACAAAAGTTAACCTAGGTACATAAATGGGATGAAACATCATTAAGTTTGTATTGTTTGTGTTGTTTTCTTTTTTGTTGCAAATTTTGCCTAGTGTTTCTTGTACATTTAAAATTTAAAGTTTTTCTAGTCCTTAGGTTGGTTAAATTGGCAAAATCTGTTCCTGCAAAAATTTTCTACATCACTTACACAGTTAATTTAATGCAAGTACAAAAGTTTGCTTCTGTTGTACTCTACTTTTAAAAGTCAGTGTGTGTGGTTGAGTTGAAAAAATTAGTCTTTAATAAATTGGAATTTTAAATGTTTTAAGTGCTTTAGAATATATTGTTTACAAAGTTATATTAAAAAAATTGCTTGTTTTAATAGATGAATTACTGGAATGAGTAAATTGTATAAGCAGAATATTCTTTTATGAAACATGTTACCAGTTACAGTATTCAAAAGATTAGAGATTATAATAAATATCTTGTAAAATAATCATTCAATGAGAACACTAAAACATGTCATTAGAAACAGGACTATATAATTGTTATTTATAAATCCTATTTTATGCCATGTTTAGCTGATTCAATATAAATATTATACTAATAATCATTTAATATTCTCAATTGTGGTTATTTTTACTTAAAAAATTATTTTTTACTTAAAAAAATAACTGTTTCTACCAGTGGAAATGGGAATATTAATATATGGTTATGTTTTTAAATATATTACTTTTTATTTATGATATTAAGATTGTTGTGCATATTTCAGTTTCAACTGTCTTCTGTATATGGCCACACAAATAGCGTCTGGCATGAAATATTTAGAGTCTCTGAATTTCGTTCATCGCGACCTAGCTACAAGGTATTTAAAATAAAAATGATCTATTAAATAGTCTATATGCTATCATTTGTTTTAATGTTCTTCAAATTAAATTTTGTATATAAATTGTTTGGAAAACTTACAGTAGTAATGTTGACTTATTATTCTTAGACAAGTTTAAACTTAAAACTGATTACCATTAATTAAATTTTCAGTGAGTAGCTTACTTAGTATGTTTAGCAATTACATTTAATAATATAATTTCATTACAAGAATTACAAAGTTATGAATTTTTTTTTGGAAATGAGTAATGTTTGGATATAAGAAACACCAACATATTTATATATCTCTTTATATTTTATTTTAATACAACCTCTTAACATCTTATCAATAATCGGAGTTGTCCTGCAGTCATAATAACTATTTATACAGGAAAGTTCATTCCTATTTCTAAAACTTCACTAGTAAAATTTATATTACTAATGAACTTTTAAGAATAGTTTAGAATGTGTTATATATTTTTTTTGGTTACTTTGTTTCATTACATTTATTATTTTAACAATAATAAATATATTTAAGTATTTTAGTTCATTACTTGGTTTATTTCTAGACCTTCTGTGAAGTTATATCTTTAACTATTATATGTGTTTATTAACATGTAATAAGTACTTTATGACCTTATTCTATAATCAGTACTCTTTGTAATTGTAATCTACATTTCTAAGGTTTGGTTTATTGTTATATATATGGTAATTTATTAATTTTTGAAGTGGGTTATTTTAATAATTTCATATTTAATATTACATTTCTGCTTCTGGGCATAATTAAACTGTCTTTTATTTGACTTCTGTTATTCGCATAAACAAATTTATTCTAGTGAAGGGTTACCATAATATCGGTTAGCTAAGGTTAGTGTTACATCTTAATTTAAATGTAATACAATGACCTGTTGTCATCAGCTGTGCTTACTGATATCTATTCATAGTTTATTTTCAAATGGATAACCTTGACATAATAAATAAAATGTGTGTACTATTTATTGCTCAACAATTAGCTGTTTCAGAACATGATTTCAAATTCAACTTTATGTGTCACTTGTTACAGATGGCTTTTTAAGCTACTCTTAATTTTCACTATACACAGCTGATATTTTTGTAGTGCCTTATTCCACCAAGCCTATAAAAAGCTTTTATATCCAAAACTTAGAAGCAATGAGATTTCTTGTAGACTTTCTTCAGGGGTTTTTTGTGATATGCTAGTGTAACATACTCCACTATTGTGGGATTGAGGAATATGAGAGAGCAGATGTGATGGCCAAGAGAGGATCTGCTGATCGACTAGTGGGACCAGAGCCCATGTGTGGCATTAGTTGCACAACTGTGAGAGGAGCTGTAAGGAAATGGGCTAGGGATAAACATATTAAATGATGGAGACAATTTCCCAAAAATTGGGGAAATGCTTTATCTCAGCACCAGATCCTGCACTGACAAGGATGCTTATTCAGTTTAACAGGAGGTCACTGAGACAGGTCATTACCATGATCATCAGGACACGGGCACATCTGGAATCACCTACATAAGGTGGGAGTAACAAATCTTGCCTGAGTGTTGATTTGCAGGCAGGGTGTTGAAACCGCAGTACACATACTCCTTGATTGGAGGCCAAAAGAAGGGGACTCTTTGGATTTTAGCTACCAGATCAGGAGTTCAACCAGGACATCTTATACAAGATTCTGGAGCTCTTTAAGGGCACTGTAGTCGGTTTAAGGTGATGCTATAGGAATACACAAAAAGCTCTTAAGCTGACGTGTCGGGGGCCACAGAGCCGCTGTTAATAAAATACAGGAAAAAGAGGAGTCCATAAAGGAAAAATACATACCTCACCCTATTGACTGATTTTTTTGCCTACATATTGGCATACAAAACTAAAATTTCAATGATTATCATAATATGAATATTATGATAAAAGTGAACATCCTTAATTTTTTAGTAAATTAACTAGTAACACAGTTCATTATTGACACACAGTAAATTAATTAACACACATTTCAATATCGAGAGACAACAGTTTTAGTATGAGCAAACTCTAAATTACTTTTCCACTAGGATTACCATGGCTTATATTAATAATCTTGGCAACACAGCTGTACACAAATCATGTTATGACCTCATACTCCAGACAAAAACAGAACTCGCTTTGGAATAGCCCTTGTTTGATGGGTTCTTTTAGCTACTTTAAAAAAAAATATATTGTGTAGAGATAGTTTGAAACAGGTATACAGATATTTTAATTTTCATTATAAAATATTTTAAAGAAAAAATGTGACAAGTTTTCAAGTATAATAAATTTTAAAAATAATATTTTTCCCATTGCAGAAATTGTTTGGTAGGCAAAGCATACCAGATCAAGATCTCAGACTTTGGAACTGATAATGAAATTTATGCAGCAGATTATTATAAAGTAGATGGTGCTATGGCTCTACCAGTACGATGGATGGCCTGGGAATCAATATATTTTGTAAGTTAACAAAATAAATTAATCTATTTAATATGTTTACTAAATTTGTAACATTACAAAATATTGTACGATGGGAACTTTTAAAATTGTTACTGTAATAAATGCAAGTTTTTTTATTGTTTATTATATATTATGAATATTCAAAGAAATTCAATTTAATTATTGACTAGATTACATTAATTTTTTTAGGTATGAAATTTGGTGCTGCCTGGCCTATTGTAGGTACAATCAAAAGGCCTATTGTGCAACTAAGCCTCTTGAATTCTAGTTTAGTAGACTGGTGCCCTCAGTAGGTTTTAGCAGTTCACTAGCTAATTAAGCAGGAGGTCCTCAGGATCCTGGAAGTCAAACACCCTTTGCTTCCTGTTGGCAAGACCTTCACAGTCATAGATTATGTACCTGCAATTTCCCTTTTCTTTCTTGCCTGAACATAGTTTCTCCGTGGTACGTTCATATCCTGTTCATGTGAACCCACTAAAGGAATTGTTGCAGCCACTCCACCTTTGGAACTGAAAACAATTTGAAGAAATATGAATGTTTTAGTTACCTAATTAAGTAAAATAAAAATGCCAATTATTGGAATAATTTACTCCGTATATTAACACGGAGATTCTCTGAATCTTGCATCCTCAGATACATGTTGCTTTGAGATGTTTAACCCTATCTCTCACTTCTTCCTCTACAGATGAACTAGGTCTGCCTAAGTTCAGTCTACTGTAGTTCACTAATTCTGACTTACATAGGGTTAGATACAGCCCCATTTTCCTTCCCTCCTTGCTGTTTTCATTCCTTAGTCCACTTTTGTTAGTTGTCCACAGTTTTGTGGTCTTTGATGGTTTATTATCAGCTATCAAAATCCAACAAGTAGCTAGGCATTCAGAATCTACACCTATTCAAAGCCTCACATGCATAAGTGTGAATATATAAAAACTGGCAAATCATCCTGAATTGTATCCTGAACATGTATACTTGAGTTCTCCTTTAGCCACACAGTCTTCATCGTGCACTGTTCCTCCTTAGCAGAAGGGATCTAACTGAAAAGTAGATAGATTGAACGGTTTAGTTCCAGCTGGAGCCCTTCAGGATTGCCAAAGACTTACAATGCATGGGTGTCTGAGAGGAGTTAATGGTCCTGGCAGCATAAGAGCACAGTAAAGTAGTGTTTGTATTACTTCAGTAATATAACGCTGTAATATAATAAAAAACAAGTAATGTCTAACATTTGTGTTGCAGTATGTGAAGGAATTCATATAATTATGCTAGGGCAATTGTTAGAGTAATTTTCAAAATTATTTTGTAGTATTTAAAAATAGGTAGAGATGATTATTTTTTGGATAGGAAAAAGATACTTTAGTGTCTACCTAACTTTTTGAAATGCAATATCTACTGTTATTTTTTTGTTTTTTTATTGTACAGTTAACAATTAATCAATTAATCAATAATATTATATATATATATATATATATATATATATATATTATATATATATGTATATATATATTATAATGCAATCACTTTTAGGGTGTTTGGTCTAATTTGAATTCATGTCATCAGCTAACTTAACTAAACTTTCAGAATTGAAACTATGAACTTTAAAATATTTTGTATGATATCTAAACATTTTAAAAAACAGTGTGGCCTATTACCACTTTCAACCAATTACAACATTTAAATGTTAATAGGTAACAATTAATTGACATATGCACGTATTTCCAGGGTAAATATACAACTAAAAGTGATGTGTGGGCATTTGGTGTAACACTGTGGGAAATCCTTAACCTCGGAAGGCGAGTACCATACGAAACTTTAACCGATGCTGAAGTTGTTGAAAATCTGGCACATTTACATCATGATGATGGACAGTATGTCTATTTATCTAGGCCACTGACGCCTCCAACAACAAAAGACATCGGGGATCTCATGAATGAATGCTGGCGTAGACAAGAATCGGAGAGACCAACTTTTAGAGAAATCCATCTTTTCCTTCAGAGGAAAAACTTAGGCTATGCCCCAATTACATGATTCGCAACAAAATAAATTTATCAAAGATAAGGCTGTTTCTAATCAAATAAACCATTGGAATATATGTTTGTTGTTACTATATATTGTGTACATTATAAAAAGTGAAAATTGTGTGTTGCTGATTTTTAAAATGCTGAGATGGACATTGTATGTTATTTGTTTTTATGCGAAAGTAAGAACATAAAGTTTTTATTCAGTACTGCACTACGACCAATGTAAATAACAAAAGGAAAATTAATATAATGTAATTAAAATTGATTTGGCAAAACTCTTGTAGGCTATATGCTATAAATTTATAGCAAGTAAGGTAACAATGTATAAAAATTTGTAGGACTTAATTTAGAAATAACAAATTTAATATTTGAAAAAAATATATAGAACAGCTCAAACCATAATTATATTCTCTAAAGAACCATATAACTCGTTTATTTTCTTTAGGAAATTGTATAAATGTAGGTAAAGGATGTCTGAATGATGCAATTTTGAATTTATAATATATTTTATATGAATATTGTTAAAAATTAATAAAAGATTATAGAGTTCTGAATTAATTTTTAAGTTAATTTTACATTTTTAAATAATTTTAAAAACATTTTGATCACACATTTCTTTAAAGAACTTATGCAAGATGGTTAGTAGTGTTATTTGATAAAACATATTTTATAAAATATTTATCAGTTGGTTCCTTATAGTTTATTTTGTAGTCTTGTATTGTACTTTCTACATACACTGCCATTAAAGTTATGGTTTATAAATCTACAATATTATCTTTAGACATTAATATTTTAATAAATAATTTGTGTTAATTCTGTTTCTTTTTACAATTTAAATGAAAAATCTGCAAAAGTACTATCAAAGTTGTAAATGGTGTCTATGTGTAGTAGCAATTATTGTAATAGTTGTAATAGATAGCTATATATATATTTTAGCATAAGACTTGATATTGAAGTTTAAAGTCAGTATTGTATTGCAGAAACATATTGGATCTCATTAATTTATTTGTTTTTAAGTAACAGTTTTTTCATGATCGTCCTCTAAAAGGCAAAACGTTATAAACACCATTTATTAAAATTGAGTTGTGAAACTTATTAAGTATTATATATATATATATATATATATATATATATATATATATATATATATATATATAGTAAAATGTATATAAATGAAAATATAGTTACAACATTAAGGTTGTATCTTTCTCTTTGTTATTGTTCTGCATGACAAATAACAGAACACTGCTGGTAATATTTTCATTTAAATGGTTAATCCATTTTTTGGCCTCTTAAAAGTTTGACATTGTTTTAATAAAAAAAGGGGGACTAGGTTTTTAGCTGCGCTAAACAAACTATTGCAATTATTTCTACTGTATGTTCAGTTTATTACAAACTATTTTTTATATATAAAAATAACTATTAGAACAATAATAAATAAATAAGTGATATTGCAACTTATTTGTGCAAACATAAAGCAAGAAAGATAAAATTTTGTCAGAACCAAATGAAATAACTTGCAGGGAGGCGTAAGTTAATGGTTGTTAAAATATGCTGTCATGATTAATTAATGTAGCAAGTGGCCTATGCACTAATATATTAGTGGACAATGATAAAGGAAACTAAGTTAAAGAAAGTAATACTTTACAATTGATTGTAGCTAAAAAGTTGGAAATAATAGGCCCTACAAAATTGAAACTAAATTCTAACCATTTGTTACATTTATTTTAGTACAAACATCTCTTATTAAATTGTCTAAATTAACCTAAGACTGATTGAAAGACTAGGAGTCAAAGACTGGTTCAAAATTAAAATATTTTTATTGTTTTGACCAAAGCATCTGTGTATACAAGTTAATTTTCTTTGTGAAGGATTTTATTTTAAAGTTATTTTATGTTAATAAAATAGATATTATGGCTATAGTTTTGAAAATGTTATTTAGCCTGGGTATGCTACTTAGCTTAGAAGTCAAAATATTACAAAAGTCTTCTAAAAATATTCATTGCTAATGTAAAAAATAGTTCCTATAGAACATTTTATGAAGAGCAGCTGATATAACAATATTGTCAGTGCTATTTAAAAACATAGTATCCACTACTTAACAGTGAAATTCAGTAAATAAAATACATATTGTAACTGCCACTTTTTAAAAATTGAAATAGAGTTAGGCTATTTTTTTAATGGTAGGCTAGATTATAAAAATATTAAGAATTTTACTTGTTTATGCTAATATATAAAGCAGGAAAGTGATCTGTTTGTTTGGATCTCCAAAATATTTAGTAACTACAAATATTGAAAACCCATGGAGCATGTACTCGAATTAAACATCATGGTTAGTTGGTAACAAAACTGATGTAGCTTTTATTGTGTAAATTAGAATAAGAAAACATTTGGGTACTGTCCTATTTTACTACCATACAGACTAAACAATGTTTCTAATCTAAATTTTGATGACAAATTGTTAGTCAGAAATTAAATTTTCTACAACTCTATAATTTAACATTTTCCCCTACCTCTTAACATTTTCAAGTAAACTGTCTAAAGTGTTTATATTGTAGCAAAGCATGGGAATTCAAGCAGCAATTAATAAAAAACAATAGTAGAAACGCAAAGCTCAAAAACATATATTTTCTTCTACATATATAAACAATTTCTTTCTCATTAAATTTGTCAAAGTGAAGGTTACAATATTCTTTCTTTTAGGGGACGATATTAAAAACTATAAAAAATAAAACTTTGTATTTCACTGTTCTGTTTAGCTCCTAACAATAATTTCTGCAATAGAAAATTGACTTCAAACCATTAAAAAAAATGTATAAAACTGTTAGAATGTTACTTTGTACATAATGAATAATGCCTTGATTTTGTAATCATTGTTAAAATAGTATGTAGTGCCCCGGCTGATAAAATTAACTTCTCTTCTAACCTACTTATCTGTCTCAAATAAGTTACGCTATTTTCAATTTAATTTCATTTTAAAATTTCTGGATGTGGTTTTGCAATAAAAGTACAATAAAAATAACAATAGCATATTTTGTAATACAGTAATTCCACTTTATTTTGAACACAACATTCAATGACTATACCAAACCGACAATAATTTGGTCTGAAATGGAGGAAAGTGATTTTTGAAGTATATATATATTTCAATACTGAAATGCATATCTTTTTAGCAATCTTAACATAGATTTCTATTTTCCTTGTATATTGTATTTAAATAAAGTGTATATATTTGTACATTTATTTTAGATAGATATTCTATTTTAATTTATCTTCCCTTAAATTTTGTGATATAGCAAGCCAATCGTAATGTTTGGTTACGGTTTCCGCAAGCCTACATTTGTGTAAATAGGAACATGTCAAAATATGTACTGTCTTTCAACTATGTTCACAGCAATTTTTTCTTTTCTGGATGTTTCAATGTACAACAATAATTGTTTAGAATTTTATATATTTAATTGTTAATATTATAACTGTAAGTCTATTAGCCTAAGTTCTGGAACTAGTCATTTTGCTAGGCTTTTACTCTATTATGGCTAATAATGTGCAGCAGACTGTAAATTTTTGTAGAATAGATGACAGATGTAAGTAAATCTTGTAGTTATTAGTGGTAAGCTCCCTTTTTCTAAATTTTTGTAACTATACACTTTGTAATATTTTTTATGTCAATGCAACTATTTGCTAGTACAATGTTTTCATAAACGGAGCTTTTTTCAAAAAAAAGATGTGTGCACACATGCACTGTCATGTCAACAATCACTTAAAGTTTCCTACCACTACCACGCGTAGTTTTAGCTCTGTACAGTCTAAGCTACTATGTGAGTGAAGTGTTGACAGAATATAAATGTGTGGGTAGAAAGTTTTAGATGAATATTGCACATATAAAAAAACAATAACAAAATAAATTTTAAAATGTCAAACACTTTTACCAAACATATCATCACATTTTGTTTTAGGCAATGTAAGATGCATTATGTTTCGAAAAATTGGATTTTACAACAAGAGATACTGATAGTAATTTAAATACCATGTAATTTCTGCTAGTGTTAGTGAAAAGACCACACTGTTCTAATAAAAAGATATAGCAAATAAGTGTTTTATTTATTTGTTATTGTTTTTATTTATTTCTGTTATTACCTAAAATTATATAACATGTAAGTAATGAACTTGCTCTGAAATTTGACGATTGGTAGAAAAATTTACCACAACCTAGGATATACACAGTACAGGTTAAGCTGTGTAAATACTAAAAGGAGATAAACTATTTTTGTGTCAAAAGAAATTACCTTAAAAACAGGATAAACTATTTTTGTATCAAAAACATTACCTTAAAAATAGGATTGTCATTTGACAATGATAGAAAAAGAGGACACTAAAGACACAAACACACAATAGCCTATTTATAATTTTATTCTACATTCACCTTCAGCCTTACTCCTTTCCTTTTTAAAAAATAGAAATCTTTCCTTAAGAATATCTATAAATGTACATTTATGTTTCTTCTTGTCTCGTTTTACCAATATTCATTTTGCTGAAAAGTAAAACAGATAAATTAAAATATACAACAGAAAAATAAACATATAAAAGGTGGAATGACACAATCAGCTGTTTTACTTTGATGTGATGGCTGGCTGTATGGTTGTGCGTATGCACTTAAGCTGTTCACCACACTGCTGCACTATTAAATAGGTTACGATTTGAGAAGGGTGACAAGTTTCACTGTGGGTGAAATCAGTAACAACAGTCAACAACAACAATTATAAAGTTTTATAATTAAACAAAAATTAATATTAATTTGCTTGTTATTTTATAACTTCTTAAATATTTTTTAAGGATGTTGTATTTACTTAACTCTTTCAGTGCCAATATCTGGTTTCACTAGATGTCTGTTTTGTATAAAAGTAAATAACAAAGTTCTTTATATCTGACAATGTTTTTTTTTCAAAAATAAATAAAAAAGCAACAAACAGTAAACAATAAGTTGTTTAGCATAACCAAAACACACACAAAAAAAAACAAATAATAATAATTCAATTTATGAGACCAAACCAACAACTTATGAGACTTGTTAAAAGAAACCATTTCAGACTGGTTAAAAGGTTGAGCAGACTTGGGCGCTTTACTGGACCAGTATTGTCTCTTAGGCATGGACTGTTTTGAACCCTACAACAGCCATTGATTCTTCTGTGCAACTCACAGGTTTTAGGGTTAAATTATAGGAATTTAGTTTTAATAATCGAGCCTGCCGAGTTGTCGTTCACCTTTCTTTAGTCAAAATACTGAAAAATTAAGGAAATTTGGTTTTATCAAAATCAATTTTAACAATTCTGATCAAATTCTTCCCTAATATCCTTTTTTACCCAAAGAAAAGAAATGAGTTTTCCCTGTAAAAATGTAGCTCAGGAGCTCTATTGACTAAACAAACCAGAAAATTAGTGAACTAAATCCTGCACTAGTGTCTTCAAACACTTAAACTATTTAACCTGAAAGATATATAATGAAAAATTCAACAGTGTGTAGACTTCTTATAATAGCAGTTTTAGAATGTTATTTGAGTTGAAAAAATACATAATGATTACTTTTAAATAAAAAGGAATTTAGTTTGTGATAACAAATAAAATTGAAATAACGTTTTTAAATCTCTGCGTAAAAATAATAAAACATCAGTGTCTCACTGTAATAGGGGCATAATACTACAACTAATTCTGATTCATTGAAGTGGCTTTATATAAATTTGCAGAAATTATATTTACTCACACACTTTTGAATATTTTCAGAACATTATTAAAAAAACTGGTGCTGGATAAGAGCCTATTTTTAAAATGTATGAAAACTAACAGGTATGTATAAAAATGTTAAATTTATTGTGCAAACTTCATGGCTTGGTTTTATATAACCACTTCTGTCATAAAAGGTATAATATATTAGATGTAATCAAATTTCTAAGGTAAGATATTTAAGTTTGATCCAAACTGTGGTGCCAAAGTTCAATTTTTAATTTACAAGGGCAAACAGTAAATAATTTTTAAAATGTTGTTAACATACGGGTTTATTTAAAAATATAAAAAGTTCATAGGCCTGTATATTTTATGAATTTATTTTTAAAATAATGTAAGCCTTACCTGTTTTTTCCTCTATGTGAGTGTAGGTCAAAAGATCAATATTTTGATATGATGAATTTGTTCACAGAATACATGTTCATTTACTTAAGTTAGATACAGTATATAATATGATATTAAGAGATTTAAAGGAGAAAATTAGCAATAAAAATAATTTACATGGTTTTAAAACTAATAACCATGTAACTGAGTATACCGCCATATAGTAAATAAGTCATTTTTAAGTATATTGTGATAATAAATGTTCCATGGCTTGAGCCTTGTAAAACAAGTCTGTGCCATCAGAAAAAGGACAAGATCATTTTTGAATGTGCCATTTAGATGTTATAGCAAAAATAGCCCAAACAGAATTCAATCTTATGGAAGCATGGAACCTTTACTTTCCTAATTTGTTAACTATACCATTTGATGCCATACCATGAACAACTATACCATTTCAAGAAAACCAGTTTTGTTCTGTCATTTCAGTAAGAGTGAAGACATTGCAGCCTTAACTCTTCTAGCACCTGATACATGATGCCTGTTTAACAGGAATGATATACTTGTATGGAATTCATTAACACAAACTGAAATTAGTCCAAAATGTTCTTTGAAATGTTTTTATTATTCCTGGTGTTATAATTTCATCCAGATATTCTTCATTGTATGAGTTTGTTATTATTTTTTATCAGGTTGGGTAAAAACAAACATTTATGTTGAACCTGTGGCACTTCAGCTGATGGTCTAGCGATCCCACTGTACCTTTTAATTTTTTTTTTTTTTTGTTAACGTCCGACTATTTTGTACACTTGGACTAATGCAGATGATGGGATGATTTATAACGTATGAAAATGCCAAGCCCTGGCCAGGAATCGAATCCGGGTCCTCGGGGTGAAAGCCTAGTACGCTGTACCTCTAGCTCATACTATTCTCACTTGATTACTCAAGACACACACAACACTTAATAAAAACTAATACAGTAAGTTACATAAAATTTTATATACAAGTTGCTATTTTGTGATGATATCTATACATCCTGGACCGTAGTGCTCTAGAGCAGCGGTTCTCAAACTTTTTTTGTCTGAATGAAATGGAACCCACCTTCAGCCTAAAATTTTGTTTCTTGACCTACCTACCATATATATATATATATATATATATATATATATATATATATATATATATATATATATATATATATATATATATATATATATATATATATATATACGCAGGAGTGAGACTAGCTGCACCTATTGAGAGGATTTAAACGTCTCTTGCGGTACAAGAGTTAACACTCACAACACTACACTTATGACTTTAACACTTTACACTGTTAACACTTTACATTTTTAGGGAGACGATAATAAACTCAATGTGCTTTTGCCTTAAAATAACAAAAAAAACTATATAAATGAAAAAAAAAACAGAACCACAAAAAATTAAATGAAATAGTAAACAAGTTATATTTTGTTTGTGTCTAATAACTACAGTTCACCAGAAGAAAAGAAAAATGGTGTAAAAGTGAGTTACATATTTTTAAAATATAAAATACAAAGAATTTTTTTATTTCATTTTATTTTTCAAACTTATTTGCCCTTGCTAGATGCATGTCATTGTTCTAGTAGTAGCTGAGCCCAGCACTACTAGTTTGCATTGTCCTATCGCCCTGTTTCTTTTATTTTGAAATCACAGTATCCATTTTGTGTGTAACTTTACAGTTGAAAGTAAAGCAGTTTTTATGGCATTATAAAACATATTTCTTCAGTTTTTTATTTTTTTGCAGTTGGGAGAACATTTCAAAAGTTTTAAGCCATCTATTCTTCTGCAACCCACCCAAATTGCTTCCACGACCCACCAACTTTGGTTGCACTGTTCTAGAGAATACAGTTTAAAAAACTGGAGTTGCATGTCAAAATGTTTGATGTTACAGAGATATCAACTTGTCCTCCAGGGATGCCGTACTTGCATAACCTGCATGAGGGTGCTACCTCTAGCAGATAAAAATTGTTCTTGCATTACCTGATATTAACTAGAAGGATCTGCGTTGGAGACTAATATAGGTTTTTTGAGGTCCTTGAGGGAGAAAGACTTTCTTCATAGCATAAAAATTATATTTAGGGTACTTCCAGATGTTTCAAAGATGGACAACTGAGCCATCCTTGAAGTGGTTGATAGTCAAAATAAATCCAATGGCATTAGTATTAAAAAGATTGGATGATCTTGGTGGTTAGGTTAATTTAGAAAATAAATATTAAAACACTCTTCAAGTTGTTAAACTGAGATTGAACCTTGGCATAAGGGTTGTTTTTTTAACCATTCTCAAGAAGTATGGAGGGATTAAGGTACTTATAGATCAACATTCTCCAAAGTAAATGGCATCAGCTAAACGCTCTCAAAGAGTGCAGTCTAACAATATATATACCTAGCACTAATAGAAGAACCATGGACTTTAAGATTTTGGTGGATAATAGAATTAAGTAACCAGGATTGTACTTTGCCTGAAGCATCCTTGCCACACACTATTCTTATGATTTATGGAGTGTTAATAATGGTATTTGTAATTAAATTCTTACTATATACAATAAATAGAGTTAAAAAATATTTTTAAATGGTACCAACATTATTTGTCTGTTGACCTCATTTAAGATTAAGTTGAGGATTAAATACTAAAGGTAAGGAGATTATAAACATGAAGCACTGTGACTAAAGGATCTACTATGCAACTAAGCCTCTTGGTTCAGCAGACTGGTGCCCTCGGTCAGTTCCAGCAGTTCACCAACTAACGTATTCTGCTGGGGGTCCTCAGAGTCCTAGAAACTAAACACTCTTTGCCGTCTACTGGCAAGAACCTCACAATCATAGTGGTCTGCAGTTTTCTCTTACTTTCTACATAACCTACATACTGGGTTCTGTGTTGTACATTTCTATCCTAGCCTGTTCGTGTGCATCTTCAGACCACTAGCCCTGTAATCAGTCCAAATAGCCCCCCAGGATCTTTACCTGGTGAAAACTCGCTCAGGGATACTTTGGATCTAGATCATCAGCTTCGCCATCTGGAATACAGCCTTAACTAACCCAACTCTATGCCCTTTGCTGCACACTTTTCAAGGTGGTTTTCCTGATCTTGTTTGATCTCATCTATCACAGGTTGGCTGTATCCTATGATTCACCAATGCAAATTTCTATGGGATTAAGTACAACCCCAGTCTTCTTCTGCATCAACCTCCATCAGATCCTAATCTCTTTGGTTTTATGTACTAATTAATCAGTGGATTTATTTTTATAAGTTTCATGTTTCACTAATGGATTCGATAGGATTAAGTTCAACCCCAGTTTCCAGTTTCCTTCTTTTCTAATGTTGTTTCTAAACTAGGAACTAAGGAACATGGTTGCTTCAACATGTCTCCTAGGGTTTTTCCTATCACTAGGTCCCACAAATAGTTAGGGAAGAATGATGTCCACCATTGCATGTGTAGGTAAGGCTAAATAAAACTGTAGGTCATCTGGTATCCAGAGTTCACCTAATAAGGTCCCTCTTAGCCATGCAACCGTCAGCATGTGCTCTTCCGTCTTGGTTTAGTATAAATGTGCAGTTAACCATCCATATTGGTACAGTTTTTTGTATAGACCTGCATGGCTCTCCAAAACTTAATGTTTGATACTGTTTGATGGAAGATCGAGTGATTAGTTCTTTCATTTTTGTGTAACGAACCATAAACGAGGATGTATACTGTGACATGTTGACAGAGACAACTTTCCCCAAGTAGAAGATACTGAGTTGAAAGAAGGGTTTGTGTTTTTCCAACAAGATGCCTGATTACAGTAACTGTGTGCGCACAGCTCTTGACACACGTTTTCCGGGAAGGTAGATAGGCAGGGCTGGTCCAATCTCTTGGCCACCATGAAATCTGGATTTAACCCTACTTGACTATTTCTTTTGGGGGACACATAAAAAATGTTGTGTACACTGAAAAGATTGGTGACAGCAACCATTTACAGGAAAGAATCATCGTGGCAGTTGAAACCAACCTGCTACGTTGGTAAATACCTGGCGAGAAGTGAAATATCGTCTTGACGTGTGTAGGGCAATGGATCCCACGTTGAAGTTTACTAACATTAAAAAGAACGTGAAGGTATTATATTTCATTGTATGTACTCCTTGATGCATTTTCTCATTAATTTCACCATTAAATTTACACATAAAACTAGGAAATTCTTTTTCAAACACTCTGTCAATCAAACGGGATTTATCTTTCATTTTTATTTCAAAGAAAGGCACATTTGCTGATTTATACTCACATTAACAATCTCATTAATATTGGTTGAGAACCAATCCCACAGCCTTGTACAAAGCTAGTATGCTAACCACTACTCTACCAGCACTGACATTTTCCTAATGTTATTTTAAAAATAAAAGTATTTATAACTAGAACTTTAAAGCTATTAAAACACAACTTTCAATAACTTACAGAATAGTATTATAAAAATTCTTTAATGTCTATTTCAATATATATTATCTTTTAATTTACTTTTATGTTGATAAAGGTGTATAGAATTTGTAATTTTTATGTTAAAGTATGTAAGTGAAGCTAGGTTTGAAAAAGTTTTTAAAACTAACCACCTAAAGATATTAAACGATTTTGTTGGTCTAAAATTAGAGTAAATTTTTATACTTATTTTATATCAGTTTTAACTCACAAAACACTTTAACAGTGTTAGTTTTTGAAGGTTATATTTCAAAAAATTGCATTTAAAATTGAATTTTCATTTAAATTAAATTAATTTTATTAAAGTCAAGATTATTTCTACATTCTTCATATTTTTGTACTGTATTTGAAGAGGTTGAACAGTTCAGTTTCTGTTTAAATTCCATTTAATAGGGCTTATTTGTAAATTTTAACATGACGGACTAAAATGTGTTTTACAATTATTCAAAAATATTAACTTTAATGATAATAAACAAGTTTACTGATCATTGCTGCATTTACCAGGTAAACTTTTTCTAGTGGAAGTTATAATGATAATTAAAAAAAAGTTTGTTGACTGTATTACAAGAAAAGTTCTTATTGAAGTAGGGAAGGAACATTTATCACTTAACTCCTTCTTGTAACCTGTCATGTAAATACTGTAGTTAGAGTGATGTACATTAATCACAGCCACCAACATCAATAAGTGGCATAGCACAGCATGTACTTCCTTGTTTACATCCTTCCTACATAAGATTTGTAATTAGGTTCTTAAATTTCGTTTTTATATAGTATATTGTTTAAATTTATCTTTGGATTTAAATTGTTTATATATAAAGAAACACTTCTTTATATTTGCAATTAGAACTAAAAAAATTACATTATAGTTTTGTACTGAAATGTAGATAATTTTACATTAATTTATTAAAGAGGTAGTTTGTAATGTTCATTGACATCTTCAGAGTTCTAATCACAATACTGCTTTGTTTTATTAATTCTAAAGTTAGGGCTTGACATGTCATGGATTAGTCAAGAGTCAGAGGTCTAAAGTCATGGCACAATTGGTGGCCTAACTTCTAAGGCCTTTTTTCAGAGTTATAGCGAAAAATTCAAAGCGTGTTTACAACAAATAAGACATTTATTTGGTATTCATATGTTTTAGAGGAACCTCCTTTTTTTTCGAGAAGTGAGGGAGTTTTACGCTATTATCTTGTAGTTTAGTTTTGGTTCGTTAAAGACTGTAGAAAAATCTCAGTTAGAAGATACCATTTTGCCCAATTTTGGTGCTGAGTCGTCAGACTAAATACTTGTTACTAAAAAAACACACAGTGTTAAAAAATCAACTCCTAGCCTAAAAATCTGACTTTAGAGTAACTTATAGAAGTTAAATACCATAACTTTCATATGAAGTTTAACTTTTACTAACACTTAACTTTTATATAGTTTTAATTTTAGTAGTTTGGTTCTACTCAGTATTCCCATTAAAGAAAGTGTTTCATTTTCATGTGTAAACTTTGATGTGTAAACTTTGATATCAGTACTATAAAAATACAGGCAGTTTTATATAATTTTTTTTTCACTGTTTAACGTTTCTGACTATTGTGCATCACTCTTAGACCCAAGCTAATGCAGCTCTAATAAATAATTTCGTATGGGATGATTTATAAATTGTATTCTAGCATAATTTTAGCCTGTATGAATATGCCAAGCCCTGGCTGGGAATCAAACCCGGGTCCTCGGGGTGAAAGCCCAGTACGCTCTCAACTAGGCCACAGAGGTGCTAAGGGTTTTATAAGAGCTTGTAGAAGTTCATTACCAAGCTAAATAATTATTGTTTAAATTCATATTGTTTTCAAATGGCCACTATTCAAAGTCTTAAAAATATCCTGCTCAAATTTGTTTGAAAATCTAATTTACTGTTGTAATTAAAATAACTATGCATGCATTAAAATAATATGCATTAAAAAATTGTTAAAACTGTTAAAGTATAATTTAAATTTAAAAATGCAAATTGAATTTTATCACACATTTATTAAATAATTACAGGGTTACCATCTCTGGCTGTCATGTGCAATATCGGTGTTCATTCACTCTGGGGCAAAGTATATTTAAGTGATGATAGCCTACAATGTGCACTTTAACTTGAGAGTTATACACAACTACAATTGCTGATTTTAACTCCAATTGTGATGGTGAAATCAAATTTAAAAAAATGTAGCTTTAAATATGAATGTTTTTAAGCTTTAAATTTCATCCATTATAAGTTAAATTTTGATTCAAAAATTTAAACTCAATACATTTTCTGTAAACTGGGAGGTTTAAAATAATGTCTACTGTAAAAAAAATGTATGTTTATTTCCACTAGCCTATGTGAGTAAAGTATTAATAAAAACCAATTATTATTATTTTGTAAATTTCAAAAAATTAAGAGGTATAAATTTAACATTATTTAAATTAATGAGTAAATTTCAACTATTTGTTGAACTGTGAATTATTCTTAGCCAATGTCTATTACATCCTATTTTACCTTATAAATAATGTAAAACATGGGAATTTTTATGTCAATGTGGGGGAAATTTCAAATTGCAAGATAGGGAAAAATGTTTTCTCTTGGCAACACTGGTATACATTATTGTAATCCAGCCTGTTGATTGTTGTTAAATTTTGTATAACTTTTGGAGTGTTTCCAGTGTTTGTTGAAGTTATTTTGTGTTTATTTGTTATATTTACTAATTTTTGTTTTGTGTTGTTTTCCCAGTACATGAGTTGAAGTTACATATTAAACGTAAGCAACAATGAAATATTTAGTCTCTGCTATATACCTAGTTTCTTTTTAAACTAAATTTGTTGGATTAACTACATAGATTTATTTCAGTAATAGCCATTTGTGAATTGGCTATTGCCATGGCTTAGTTATCAATCAATGGTCATTACCAATAAGAAATGATTTTAATTTAGTATTTCTATAAACTACTCCAATGAATAGTTTTCCTAGGAACACATTGTATAGTCCTATATGTATTGATGTATATGTTTCCTGTACTGTTATTAATCTGTTTCTAGAGTGCATGGATATGAAATTGCTCTTTATTTTACATAGGCTTAGGTTACTATAAGTCTGAATATGCATTTTTCAAACCTTAACCTATGTAAAAAAGAAACAAAAATATAAGCTCATAAGCACTAAAAGATAGCCAATTTTAACTTGAGGCAAAAGTTTCAAAGTAAGTTTTATAGCCTAGAAATTCCATTTCAAAAGTTACAGAGTTAACCTAACTTTTATTTTTCTTTGTTCACTGTTTTCTAAGGAGACTTTTAAACAAAGAAATCAAATATGAACATAGGAAAATTGACATCATAGGTATAGTGAATATGTTGGCATAGGCCTATGACAATTTTCATAGTGCCAAATTGTAGTCCTTCAGGTAGGCCGAATGATAGTTTCTCTTAAAACAAAGTTTTTTTTTGGTAAATATACTCCTTTTTTATTGTATTCAAATAAACAGTTTGGTATTGATGCAATTTAAAGGCTTTTGTGAAAATCATTGTCACCAATTTTTTTGCTTCTCTTATGTGTTTGGCTATATCATTTTCTTGAGAGATATTAAGGCGTGGAAGATGACATTTATTGGTAAATGCACAAGAAATTACATTTTTAGCTATTCATTACTAACCTGTATTTCTAACCTATATTCTGACACCATTAATGTTTATGTTACATGAATGTAATTGCATGTTCAATTTACATGGATTTGCTTGTATTTTTACTTTGTAGGATAAATTTGCTTCACTAGGTTAATAAGGACTTTATAATTAATAAATCAGTCATTATCGTGAAAGTTCTTGTTTTGAAAACATCGTTAGAAAAAATTGGTTTAATTGTAGAATTTGTGTTCTAAGGTACCACTTTTTGTTAGTTTAAGTTGGAATTACGGTAGTGTTGTTGAATTTCTTATTAATCACGGCATTTTTAAACAATCGTATTTGTGTTCTAAATGAGACAATAATTGTGAAGTTGATAGAGAAAAGTTACAGTTTTGTTACAACCGGCTTGTCAATGTTCGTCGCCATATTTAAACTCGTAGCAACCGAGTCGAGTTAGTTATACATGAAACAGCCGAGTTAGTTAACACGAGTTAGGTTATGAGTTCTTTTTTTTTTAAAAAAAGGAAAAATTATGGTCCTTTAACTACAAATTACACACATTTATTTATTAATAACACACATGAAGTTTATAGTTTCGCTGTTATAAACACGTTTCTTACTGTAATTTTGAAGTTATGTTTGGTACTTTTATTTTCATTTTTTTGTAACTTCCTGTTGTTTCTGTACTTTTATATTTTGGATTATTAATATTGGGTATATTTTGAATTGTTTCAGTGCAAAAGTATTTTGTGTTTGACAAAAGTACTTAAACTGCATTTTTACAAAAAGTTTTTATTGTCCACAAAAAGTTTTGTTTATTACATGGAAGGACAGTATTCTATTACTTAGTATTGCTTTGCAAATATAGATCTTATTGTGCACTCTATATTTCAGGCTACATCGGTATAATCTATTAAGTCCAGTAGGCTACCAGATTGTTAGAGAGTTATGAACAGCTTTGAATGGTTCTGTAAGTCTAAAAAAACATGTCTCTCTACGAAGTATAAAGTTTTACATAACCAAGACTAGGCAGTCAAATAGTTGGCAATTTGTTTATGTCTCTTCAACTTCACACATTTCTTTCTTAGTTCATAAGAAATTCAGTTCCTGGAAAATGTCATGTATGGACTTTACAGTGTCTTTTATAATTTTGTCTTCTTCAGTCCAAAGACTGTTTTCCCTAAAGGACTCTTGAGCAATCTCAATACATTATTGGTTTTCATCATGGTTTTAATTAATCTATGACATTTTAATACTAATTTATAACTATAAACCTAATTGTGGTTTTCCAAAGTCTTAAATATTGCATCGCTATAAGGTTGTTAAAGCCTGTTTAAAGATGGCAATGACCTTATTTTTATTCACCTGTACACAATTTGTTATGACAGTCATTTCCACTTAGTTCCCAGCTTTTCTAGACTTTAAAATCTAAAGTTCTCTTTTGGTACAAACTGAACACATGTACTACCTTTAGATCTTTGTGAACAATCTGCATAACACGAAAGTGCCAACTTCATATAGTTACTTTCATCTAGAATTTTTGTTCTGTATCAAGAAATGTTTAAAATGGAAATTCAAGATTTATTAATCTCTCAACTTTTTTTTTTGTAGTGGTAATGCAAGGTCTATCTGCATTAGGAGTTGGTGTTTCTAGTAGTGTGGGGCTTGTACCCAATAAACTACTGCTGCTTTTTTGGTTCCACCCCACTCAAAATCACTTCAAAACATGATATGTTACTTCACTTAGTCACCCCTTGTTCTAATAATTGTTTTGCTAGTATATTATATTCTTTTTAAATTAGAATGTTATGTGTACTTATTTATCTTCTCCCATTCTTTTCTGGGCTTTCCAACTTTTTACTAAAAATCTCTAAACCCTTTTTGGAATACCACCTAGGCTAGTTCTCAGTGAAAGTTGCCTCCTTTTTAACTGGTGACATTTGTATCTTCACCAATTTGTCTATATTTCAGTTCAAGAAGTACTGTTGGGTATCCTCACACCAGTGTAATCAAAGTGCTTTTCCCCAAAATATCCAGGAATTGTCCATCTATGGTTTTTACTCTTTTCACAAGTTTTCAAACAATCACATATATATTTCTCAAGTCAACATCCCTTTCTCTCAGCACATACTATTCATACATACAGGAGTGAAGTATATTCAGAAAGATTTTTTTAACATGCTTCTGACATTGCAAAATGATTTTACGCTAAAACTTAGTGTTTGTGGAAAATTTTAATGTAAAAGACGCTTTTAATTGTCAAAGACAAAACAGCATCACAAATCAGACAATATTTTGTATATTTTATGAAGCTAACTTATTAATCACAAATTGACAATTCCATTACAAATGCCACTTTTTTGCATAATGTGCTTAGAATAATTTCAATATTTACTTAAAAATTATTAAACTTATAGGTTATTTGGCCTTACTGACAGTCCTGTATCCCTGCCCGTCTTACAACCTGGGACAAGCATTTTGAATACCAAACATATGTTTTGGATATTGTTTTTACACAACTATATTTGTCATTTTCCTTTCCATCGTGTATTTATCTATTGTTAATATGTGCATAATAAAGTACGAAGTATAATTAAAATGTCAAAATACAGTGAGGAGTTATTGTGGACTTAGTGAAGTACAGTTAGAGGTTATTGTGGACTCTGTGAAGTACAGTTTAAGGTTATTGTGGACTTTATGATATACCAGGTAAGAAGTAAACATAATGTTCTAACATTATGCATTTATTTACTTATTTCCATTTGAATATTATGATTTCACATTACACCTCTCTTTAAAAACAGGTTAACATAAATATAATGATTGATGGCAGTCATAAAATTGTGATTATTATTTCAAACCAATCGCTTTTTGATTAATTTTTTAAACATGTTTTCCTTTTCTACTAACTACCGCCCTTACCTCAATGAATACTGTTATTCAAAAGACCGTGTTTACTTAAATCTTTCATAGTGACAAATTTTGCAAGGGGACCCCCTAGTATAATAGTATTAATCAAAGCATCATATCTAAAAATACTAATAGTGATCCTTTATATTAGGCTACTTTTGCATTAAAATAGTCAGGTTTGGTGCCCTGTCAGTCCTGATATCTAACAGAAATCAGGGTCTATTCAAGAAATAAAGTTCTTTCTGCTAGTTTTTTCGCATTAATGCAGGAAGGAATTTTAAATTTATTTTGAACAATGCAGATATCCTAATCCTTTTACTGCTCTTTTCATGTTTGAGTCTTTGCCTTTAAAAATTGGTAAAACTTTTGTGGTAGGACCCCAAAATTAACTATTTTGAGTTATACTTCTTTTAATTTTTATAATAAAAAATTATTTATTTTGATATCATTGCATATTTTTTCAAATTTTCATGTTAGGCTAGTTCACTGAGTCTACAGTATAGATATGAAAGAAAATAACTTTAAAAATATCATTATTTTTATTTAGAAACAATATCATATTATCTAATTTAATAAAAATTGAAAATCAGTGCATGCACACACACACACACACACACACACACACACACACACACACACACACACACACACACACACACACACACACACACACACACACACACACACACACACACACACACACACACACACACATTTATCATTTAAATGATAAAATTATTTAAATTTAATTGTAATACTTTTTTAGACTCTTTTTCATTTTTCTAAAACATGAAACTTGATTGCATACTCTATTAGAACATCATAATAAATGTATTTAAAGAACAGTGAGTTGGGGTTTGGGGTCGCAGTAACTCTCATTCCATTTAATTAATTTCTAGTTATCCTGTATAAATTAATGTATGTTAAACAATATAATGTGGGCTTATTAATGCATTAGAGTTTCATGCAGCCTACTGCTTTTATGTTTATGTTTGCCTGGCATTTAAAGCCAATAAAGTGTGTTTAAAATTATGTCATGTGAACTGCAAATAAAATTTTAATCATTTCATAAAATACAGAATAAAACAAGGTACATATACCTTATCTTTTTATTTAATGGTTATTCATGTTTAGGCCCAAACTGTCATTATATTCAAGTAGTATTTAGGGGGCTTATAAAGCCTAGATTTTTTTGATTTTCAACCCATTCTATAACCTACAAGGTTTCATCTCCATAATCTAAAACGTTCCATTGCTTTGAGACATAAAAAATCTGGAAAAAGTAAAAGTTTAAGCGCAGTCTAGCGTACAGCTGTGAAACCAAAGATGGATCATGGATTGTATTTTGAGGGAGAGATGGTTCCAGTTGGTAGTATGGAATACCTTCAAATGAAGGGTGGATCCAGGGTTATTTTCAGTTTCGGGCAGATACTTTCAATCCAAAAATATAATTTATTTTGGTAATGCTCAGGTTAATTTTTGTCATTTTTGGATATACTTAGATTTTAAAATTTCAGTAAATGTAACCTAGCTACTTTTATTATTGTAATGATTATTATAACAGTAAAGTATTATATAAAGGAAGTCATTAAAATAGCCTACATTGTTGTTGAACATTGAAGGATTAACATCACAATAGTAAAAAAAAATAATTTAAACAATATCTTACGATATTTATAAATTTTATAGTAAATAAATTAATATTTACAAAGAACGATCTAAACGCCTAATTTTTTTGGAAAATTATTCAAGTAGATTTTTGAATTTAAAAATTGTCTTATTTACAATTTTCATCGACATTTTATAAAAAAAATGTAAATTGGAATATGTGCTTGTTGTACCTTAACTTTTAAACTAAACTGCAGCAAGTGTAAGATAATGGAATCTTTAAACAGCCTAATATAAAACGTTTAAGATATTAATTTAATATTCAAGTATCTTTAAAGAAAACAAATTAAAAAAATATAATAATTTGTATTTTATTATTTAGTTGTGCTAGAAAGATAATTGTGGTAAAGCATGTTTGTAAGATTTTGTTTTGAGAATTGGAAAATATAAGTTGTAGTTAAAGAATTCATCGTTATACTACGCCACTAGCTATACCGTTGATGTATACAGCACCATCTAGTAGGCAATGTTTAAACGTCTTTCGATTTACATGTATTAAAGTAATTAATAGAACTAGAGTAATAAAAATATTAACGACAGAAAAATGATAATTAAAATTTATTTTTTTTTAAATATCTTTATTCTTTCCCCCCTCTCTCTCTTGTTATATATACGCGCACGCGCACGTGTGTGTTGTGAGATAATCGCAAGTAATAGTAGTAATTATTGGTTAGTAGGTAAATCTAATATTGTGTCTAATCAGTATTAATTATTGAATTAAAAATCACTATTGAATATTGCATAGTAGGATATTAAAGTCTAGGTAATATGTATAGTTCAAACATTTTCATTGTTTTCACACATAGAGACGTATGAATGTTTAGAACCATATGACTCCTAATTAACTTTTGACTATTAAATAATTTTACTAAATGGAATAATTAAAGATTGAATAATATTTACACCATTAACTTAGTTACCAAGGTTTTGGTACTAATAATATGTTTTTATTGAACCTTGATATTAATGGTTTCTGCCTGTTCTTGGCGGATTTATTTCTGAAACACTTTATCCAAATGTTTAATCATAGCTAATGTTACTAAAACTTTGCACGAGTTGTTACAATCGTTTTTATATTCGTGATTTTTTAATGCGAAAAAAGAAAATATAAAATCCAAACGATAGGGCTGACAATGTTTTTCGATAAAAGTTAAATAATTTAAAATACTGTTTAACTGCTGCAGTAGTAGTAGTTGCTTACTTTTGGTCTTAGTAAAAAAATCCCAATTCACTTTAGTTAAGTAATATTTGTTTGATAAACTTATTTTGAGGAATTAAATGATTTTTCAGTTTTTTGTAATAGTTTCCGGAACTGGGGTTTTTGAGCAATAGTGACTATATGTTTTGTATGGGTACTTATGGACTATATTTAAACAAAATTAGATAAAAACCTTTACAATCTACATCTGCGATTTAAATTTTATCGACTCTCAATAATTTAAATTTAAATTTAATTGTACTCTCTTTGTAAAAACTGGTTAAAAAGTTCCATAAAATGATGAAGATGGTTTTCCAGATCACAACTAATAAACAAATTTATATAAATATATTTTCGAAAACGCTTCATTTTTCCACCAGCCGCCATTTTGTTTATACAAAAATATTTTATATCAATAGAACTGTTGGACCAATAAAATGTGAACTTAGCGTGCTTCTTTACTTAGAGGTCTAATTTGAAAAAAAATAACCGACTTCATATATTGACCTGGCGGACGGTTATAAATTTTAAACAAAAATGAAAAATAGCGGTACATTTTAATAATAAAAGTCAAGATAACTTTTTGTAGCCCTTTTAATTTCTATCGAATGGTGTAACTTTCAAAACTTTGAAATCGATTCAATCATTGATTAATAATAATAAGCCTACGAATAGGAGCTGCCGGACATGTCTGCTGGGACAGGACACTTCCTGTGTTCAGTATAGGTGTAGACGTAGCCATCTTGGTCACGTGATCCCTATACTTGCACATAGTGTGAGCAATAAATGCTTTGCTGTTGTTTTCAGAAATTTTGTCGAATTTCAACCTGTCCTAATCTACACGCGAGTTTTTACAAAGATTACAGTAGTCCTTTGTGAACAAGCACATTGCGTTTATCTATGCATTGAGGTACAAAAAGAATCTACAAAAACATTAACCGAATGCAAAAACCGTCGCATATCAAATTGTCCAAGTGTGCCGAACACAAAAACAACCCTAATGCTCCCAGCGATTGGACCAATGCAACAGCACGATAGAGGGTAGGGGGATGATCGATAGCCCTCATCAAATGATAATGTCCGTCACAATGGATTTACAGTCGCATGTGTTTTCAGTTCGGAGAATGTGATAAGAACTGGGGGTTGAAAAGTACATATGATGACCGATGAAGGGTGGCGTCTCCTGTACTTGTAAATATTGTTAAGGGTCCTATTCTCAAGTAGCCTACTGTGTTAGTTTTATCGGGCGTAAAAATATCACAATTTGATTTCAGTTCAGTATTAATTTTAAGTTTACAAGAACGACGAAAACTGAAATAGTTTATTTATTTATTATTACTTATTTCATTTTTTGCTCAAGTCTGTACTTTATACCAGTTATACTAATTGGATGAGGAATCGGCGATGACGGTAGAGGTCAGGTTACGGCAGTAACTGAGGCGCAGACTGACGGTGTCTTAACACCTCGGACT
Organism: Callitettix versicolor; assembly: GCA_022606455.1. Classification (NCBI taxonomy): domain Eukaryota; kingdom Metazoa; phylum Arthropoda; class Insecta; order Hemiptera; family Cercopidae; genus Callitettix; species Callitettix versicolor. Next base: position 33,865,293 of record CM040183.1, read on the forward strand.
TTTAAGTTTTATATATATATATATATATATATATATATATATATATATATATGCATTTTCCATATATCTTATTCATATTATATTATGTTTGTGTGTTTGTTTGTTTGTTTGTTTGTATGTTTATTATTCAATCACGCTTTAACCACTGGACCAATTGAGATGAAACTTGGTACGTATATGGTTTAAGTATCAGAGATACATATAGGCCTATTCCCGTTTTCCAAAAAGTCATTATACTACTTACCCAGCCCAAAATAATTATCAGTTTTTAGTTTTGTAACATCTGTTAACTATAGTTAGGTTTAATTACTGTTTACTGAACATGAGATTTAGGCACCTGAGATGGACATAGATCTAATCCCATTTTACAAATCTTAATCTATGTTTTATTTATTGCAAAATTATTGTTTTTAATGTTACATTTTCATCTAATAATCACAATCTGGTATTTTTCATTTAAGACTATTCAATGTTTTTAAAGCAGAGTGCAGAATATATATATATTATATACAATTTTATTAGGATACTTTAATTGTAAGGTAGTATATATATTTGTGTAATTACATTATATGAAAAATGGTAAATATGCAGTGCAGCATCTATTGGAGTTTTCGATATTTTTCTTACTAAAATGCTTTATTATGTACCCAAAAGCAAAAATCCAAAATATGAAAGCAGGAGAAGTACGATAAAAATCGAAAATAAAAGTGACCAACATAACCTCAAAATTGCTACCGGCGAAAATCGGTACCGTGTTGTGCTGATTTTAGACGTATTTTTATTGTTTTACTGATCTACAGATCAGTAAAACAATAAAAATAGGTCTAACACGGGTTTGGATGATAGAAACCCATTTTTAAAAGAATAGTGCATAACCTAAGTGATACGGTTGTTACCTAACACGGTGATGCGTGAAAAACCTTGATTATTTGGCTACATATCCTAACTGTCACGGTTGTTAGGCCAAACACGGTGATGCGTAAAAAAACCTTTATATTTTTTAAATATACTGCATATCCTAACTGACACGGTTGTTAGTCCTATCACGGTGATGTGTGAAAAAACCTTTAAATTTTTAAAAGAATACTAAGTATATTAACTGACATGGTTATTAGGCCTAACACGGTGATGTGTAAAAAAACTTTTATATTTTTTTAAAGAATACTACATATCTAACTGATATGATTGTTGGGCCTATCATTGTGATGTGTGAAAAAACCTTTATTTTTTTAAAGAGTATCCAAACCTTAAATGACACGGTTGTTAGGCCTAACATAGTGATGCGTGATAAATCTTTATATTTTTTAAAGAATACTCCATAAGCTAACTAACATAGTTGTTAGGCCTAACACGGTGATGCATTAAAAGAACCTTTATTTATTTTTTCAAAAGAGTACTCCATAACCTAACTGACACGGTTGTTGGGCCTAATACGGTTATGCATGGAAAAAACTTTATATTTTTTTTAAAGAGTATTCCATAACTTAACTAACACGGTGATGCGTGAAAAAACCTTTATATTTTTTTAAAGAGTACTACATATCCTGACACGGTTGTTGGACCTATCACGGTGATGCGTCAAAAAACCTTTATATTTTTTTAAAAAATACTAGGCTACATATCCTGACACGGTTGTTAGGCCTAACATAGTGATGCGTGAAAAATCTTTATATTTTTTACAGAATACTCCATTAGCAAACTAATATGGTTGTTAGGCTTAACACGGTGAAGGATTAAAAAAACCTTTATTTATTTTTTTAAAAAGAGTACTCAAAACCTAACTGACACGGTTGTTGGGTTAAACGGTGATGCAGGAAAAAAACCTTAATTATTTTTAAAGAGTACTCCAAAACTTAACTAACACGGTTGTTGGTCCTAACACGGTAATGCATGATATTTAATGTAACAGCTATTATGATTGCGTTTTTGTTTATTTGTTTGCAAAAAAGCTCGTGTCTAGGATAACAGCTAATCATATTATATTTCTGAAAGTTTGTTTTTGTTTATTTGTTTGTTATTCAAATACATTTTAACTACTGGACCAAATGAGATTACATTTTGTGTGAACACGTTTTAGGTATCTGAGATAAACACAATACTATTCCAGTTTAATTGTATAATAATGACTTTTTAATGATACTGTATTTTATTAAAATATGACATGACCCTGTTTTAGCGTATCGAGTAGCAAAAATTTATATGTCTTTGCCGAAAACCATAAATCATATAATATTGTATATAGCAATATATTAAAATGAACAGACCTATTCTGATTTTGAAAATAGACTATAAATTTTATTGCTTACATTATAATTGCAGTCAAAGCCGCAACGGGTAACAGCTAGTTATATTATGTTTGTGTGTTTGTTTGTTATTCAATGACGCTTTAACTACTGGACCAATTGAGATGAAATTTGGTACGAATATGGTTTAAGTATCTGAGATAAACATAGGCCTATTCCCGTGTTAAAAAACGTCATTATACTACTTACCCAGCTCAAAATAATTATTAGTATTAGTTTTGTGACATGTGTTAACTGTAGTTAGGTTCAATTACAGTTTACTGGACATGAAATTTAAGCATCTGAGATGGACATAGATCTAATCCCATTTTACAAATCTTAATCTGCGTTTTATTTATAGCAAAATTATTGTTTTTAATGTTACATTTTCATCTAATAATCACAATCTGGTATTTTTCTTTTAAGACTTTTCAATGTTTTCGAAGCAGAGTGCAGAATATATAACATATACAATTTTATTAGGATACTTTAATTATAAGGTAGTATAGCCTATATATTTGTGTAATTACATTATATGAAAAAATGGTAAATATGCAGTGTAGCATATATTGGATTTTCGATAGTTTTGTTATTAAAATGCTTTATTATGTGCCCAAAAGCAAAAATCCAAAATATGAAAGCATGAGAAGTACGATAAAAATCGAAAATAAAAGTGACCAACATAACCTCAAAATTGCTACCGAAAATCGTTACCGTGTTGTAGATCGGTAAACCAATAAAAATACGTCTAACACGGGTTTTGGGTGATAAGAAACCCATTTTTTAAAAGAATACTGCATAACCTAACTGACACGGTTGTTAGACCTAACACGGTGATGCGTGAAAAAACCTTTATATTTTTTTAAAGAATACTAGGCTACATATCCTAACTGACACGGTTGTTAGGCCTGATACGGTGGTGCGTAAAAAAACCTTTATATTTTTTTAAAGAATACTACGTATCCTAACTGACACGGTTGTTAGGCCTAACATAGCGATGCGTGAAAAATCTTTATATTTTTTTAAGAATACTCCATAAGCTAACTAACATGGTTGTTAGGCCTAACACGGTGATGCATTAAAAAAACCTTTATTTATTTTTTTAAAAAAGAGTACTCCTTAATCTAACTGACACGGTTGTTGGGCCTAATACGGTGATGCAGGAAAAAAAACCTTAATTTTTTTTTAAAGAGTACTCCATAACTTAACTAACACGGTGATGCGTTAAAAAAACCTTTATTTTAAAAAAGAAATTCACCATAACCTAACTGACACGGTTGTTGGTCTTAACACGGTGATGCGTGATCTTTAATGTATATTATGATTGCGGGCAAAACCGTGACGGGTAACACCTAATCATATTATATTTCTGAAAGTTTGTTTTTGTTTATTTGTTTGTTATTCAATCACACTTTAACTACTGGACCAAATGAGATTAAATTTGGTGTGAACATGTTTTAGGTATCTGAGATAAACACAATACTATTCCAGTTTAATTGTACAATAGTGACTTTTTAATAATACTGTATTTTATTAAAATATGACAGGACCCTGTTTTAGAGTATCGAGTAGCAAAAATTTATGTGTCTTGGCCGAAAACCATAAATCGTATAATATTGTATATAGAAATATATTAAAATGAAATGACCTATTCTGATTTTGAAAATCGACTATAAATTTTATTGCCTACATTATAATTGCAGGCAAAGCCGCAACGGGTAACAGCAAGTGTTACTATAAATAAAGGTTCGAGACACTCAAAACATAGGCCTAGAAATGAAAGATAAGTGTATTTTGAGCGACTTAAGATTTAATTTATAGTCACACATGCATATAGGTGACTTGGAAAAACTTTATTTTCTACTTATATTACGATGTTCATTAAATAAATAAATTCTATCTAAAAAAATGTCATATAAGAGTTTTTTTGTGCATACCACAAGTTTTGTTTTGTATGTTTGGGTAAGATTTATACGAATAACACTACTTTATAACAGACGTTTAGGGGACTTGGAAGACAAAACGATCCTTCCTGTTCACGCAAGTTCAAATCCTATTCTTTTTACTGTAAATAATTGATATTTTAAAAATTTTAATGATTGAAAATTGTATTATCACCGGGAATACGCATGATTGCACTGTTTTGGAGGTGTAAGAAGTAGGAAAATGGGTTTGAATTGCAAGATTTTGCCGTCTCTCTCTCTCTCTCTCTCTCTCTCTCTCTCTCTCTCTCTCTCTCTCTCTCTCTCTCTCTCTCTTTTTCTCACTCTCTTTCACACACACACACACACACACACACACACACACACACACACACACACACACACACACACACATCATTTACACACACGCGCTCGCGCGCACGCACACACAAACACACATAAAGTGTAATTAAATGTACCTTCTGCATAAAGTGAAAGAAGTTTATAAAAATATACAGCTTCAAAATTATTTTGTTTTAATAGTTTCACAGAAAATTTATCAGTGTTTGAGCTTTGGCTTAATAAAATTCAATGTGCCCTATGCTGTTTATTCACTCATGTACTTGTAACTTCGGTCCGCTATCAAGATATTTACAAAATGGTAAATTTTAAATTAAGATCGATCCTTGTTGAGGTCGTTAGTAAAACGCCATTTTAATAGCAAAGATGCTTCAGGCGGGCGTGTATCAAACTGTTGTTAACCGCCCTGGATTGATAGGGTAAATAAACATAGCTATGTTTACTTTAGTATTGAACATCAAATGTTTCAATTGATGTTTCATTTTATCTTATGTTTCCTTTTACTCTTTGACCTCCATAAGTTCGTATTTGTATACTTATTTTTAACAGTTTAAAAAGTATTTATACAATATACCACTGCTGCGAAATCTACCAAGACATGAGGTAATAGGCTTACTCGATCGTAGTGTATAGGCTACTAATTATAACTGATCTGCAGGCAACGATAGAGAGATAGAATTCTTTGGTAAAATAAAAATAGGTAGTCATTTTGTCCACAGTCAAGACAAATATGATTCTAGAGCATGTGTCATTCACCCCACTATCTTCTTTTTACCTTCGCGATTTACGGACAGAGCCGGACGCTGCTAATTAAACTTTTTTAAATGAAGTTTGAATTTTTCTTGGGACTAGTTTTTAAATTAAAACAGAGTTTTTGAAACCCTTAATCGGTTGAAAACGTTAAACATTATAATTTTATAAAAATCTGCTCAAACTATCATAACCATGTGTGCATGTATGTTAGTGGAAGAAGAAACAAACCTGTGATAGTGTCGCACCTGATTGCAAATATTGAAATTCATATTTGGCTTTCATAATCGTTGAATCTAAGGAAGTCGGAAATTTTGGTTCAGCTATTTATGTTATAACAAGAAGCATTATGTTTCAGACTAGCATCTGTAATGTCGGTGACGGTCTTATGGTGCCAAAATCTTGTGCTATAAAAAAAACTCCGGTTCAAAATAGCTTCCGGATCGGGTATTTTGTGGAGATAATTGAATATGAGAAAGTTTGTAATGTTTTTACGCTATTAAAGTTTAACCTATGGAAATCATACTTTAACAGCTTAGAGTGTCATACGATTACAGCACCATAGCATGGAACTTTCTGAATTGAAAAAAACTTTGTCCATTGATGATAATGAATATTTTTTCAAGATCGTGCAATTTGATAAAAAACAGCTTTATAGAAATTTGCGGCAATTAATTTTCGCCATCAAAATATGCAAAAATAGTAAATTAAAATATTTCAACACCAGAAGTAATTTAATTAATACAATATGATGCAAATTTTAAAAGAAAAGTGTAAATAGAAAGGGAGGTCAAAGTGATGGGCTGGGGTGGGGAACTATAATTAATAAATGTTATGAACAGATGGCACAAAGTGGCTTGGGCTATTATTGTTGTTGAGGTTTGACTGCTGTTGAAAGGGTATTGTAATTGAAGTGCCTATACTACTTCAAGTGGGAGCGTTGTCTTAGCCCAAACTTCGTAGCTACGGCGCTGCTGTGCATTTATTGTTGTATTTTCATTGTTATAATTCACAAGAGTACGCCTTATATTACTTTAATAAACTGTCAAATAGTAACATTTCTGTAGAAAATAAAAAGAAAGTTATTATTTAGTAAGATTCTGTGGTTTTACAGAAAAATAATAGTTATAATCATGGTACGCTGCTAACGTGATAGCAACAAATTTCCAAAAATAATTTTTGTATTTAACTTCTTTAAGTTATGATTAAAAAAAAATTAAATGACCGCAATTTCAAAACTGTTGAACGGATTTCGCTGAAACACGAACTTACCCAAGCTATTACCAAATTAGATTTTTGTACAAAGTTTTAATCAAATCAGACTAAAATTGGTAATTTGAAGTTTACACACGCGTGCGCACACAAACGAAGAAAATGTTGCAGTCGAAGTAGTGGCTGACTGAAGTGAAATCTTAAAACATTTTTGGTTTGAATTGGTTCAATTTTATATATCATTCAATTATACATCATAGGCCTACAGAAATACAATATTTTTTAAATGATAATGTTGTAATTATTGTGATGTTTGGGTTGGGTATATAATACAAGGGCGTTCGTTAATAATTTAAATATTTGTGAATTAACTTATTTTTGTACAATGGCAAGATATATTTATATAGAGCTATATACGCTCTAAGATTTTGTACTGGGTGTGTTAATTATATTATCAATATTGATTATTGATCTTATTTACATACATAAATTTTACCAAACAAATATTAGGCCTAAATTAAAAAAAATATAAAGTGAGAAACAAGGGTTTTGAGTTTATCTATCTTAGTTTTATAAGGAGAAATCATTGCCACTGAGAAATTCAATTGCCATTCAAACAATCCGCTATTCAACCCCGCAGGGGGTGCAGAATAGCTGCACCTATTGAGAGGATTTAGTCACACACCCGAGTCTAACACACACTTACACTTACAACACTACACTTACGACTTTAACATTTTACACTCACATTTACATTTAGGGAGGCGATAATAGCCTCAATGTGCTAAAAAAAAATTCTACATACGTGGCTAATTCTAAAGTGTAAATAGACTCGTGCTGATGAAGTCCGTTACATTGGCCTAATGGATAACTGGGTGCCTTCCAGTGTACCTTAACCATGAATGCAAAGCTTTGTTTGGCGGACCTCGTTCCTCGAGCTACTAGCTAGCATGGGAACATCAAGGTTAACATTTTAGGAATGTAAAACGAATGAACGGGATCTCACCGCACAACAAACAAAAAGCTAAATAGAGCAGAAGCTCTAAGATAAAGGAAAAGTGAAACAAAAATTGAAAGAGAATCAGCAAGCACCTCATTAACGAACTGGGCATTGACAAATTATAAGCCCCCCATTTATTCAACTCCCCCCTTGTTATCCACCTTGAACCTTCTCCTTTATGAAAAGGAGTCATAAGTGATCATTTCAGAATTATATACAGAGAGCACAATAAATCTATAAATGTCGCAGTGCAACAGTATCCTTAGAACGGCATTAATTAATTCAAAGAACACGTTGCAGATGATTTGGACCATTATGATAGGAAGTCTCTCAACATGAGCTACTGATTGTATTGGAGTGGAGGAAGCTAATAAAATGGTGTACACAAGGACAGTTATAAAAGAAAAAGGCTAATAGTTTATGCATTTTTTTGTTGAAAAAATGAATATTTTGTTAATATAACTCTGGAAAATATATGTTACCGTACTCAGGTTTAATTTGAATATTTATTAAAAGTTTAATTTTTTTAATTCCTAATAGATTTTACGTGTAATTTAAGCTATTTAGAAGTTGTGATTTTGAATACTTATAACGTAATATAAGTACTTCTAAAAAAACTTATTTGTAAAAAAGCTTAAGTTGTTTAATTAGCATAAATATTACAAAATCATTATAAAATTACAATCGTAAAAACAAAACGATATTCTCGGAATTACACCACTATTAAAGATTAATACTCTAGTAACATTCTTTTAAAAATCCCTTCCATGAAAGTAATATGAAGTAATATCAGGACAATACCGTAAAAACCGAGTATAAACAGTAAGTTAACTGGGTTTTTTGTTCAGCTTTAAAACAAGAGATCGCGTAGTCAAATTTTTATACCAATTTGTTACAACGGTGTTATCATTGGTGCATTCTACCTATCCTTTCGGACGCACGCTGTTGTCAGAGATGGAAATTTGGCAATACAGCTCAGTGCGTTGCTACAGTAGTACACCGTAGCGCCAGAAATGCAAAGCTTCACCAACTTGCTTAACATCATATACTATGTCGTGAACATTCTGTATACATAGCCTACATTTTTTAGTGACAGTACTATCAGAGCAGGAATATTAAACTGTTTACAATATGTTGCTCTACAGTATAGTTTTGGATATAATATACATGTCTACATGTAAATGTTATATAAAACAGAACGAACAAACGCTTTGTAAAAAGCAGTTAATTTTGTCGGTGAGATAAGGTTTTCGTTTATCAAAACATTCACCACAGTGGCATGGTGTGAAATGTTAATATAGATGTTGATCCATCATCAATTACTGCAGTAATCGATTTTTGTTTATTCGTATTAAACTTCTACGAAAATTGCCAAGTAAAAGGGGTGCATAAATTAAAGGCAACAACAATTGATTGAATTCACTAATAATGCATAACAAAACTGAGAGAGTTTGAGAGCATGGAGAGCCAATTGTACGTAACCCATATGTCGAAGTGGTCGCTGGAGGGGAAGGACAAAGCCGCGAGGGTGTTGATTGAAATGTGGTCGTCGATTAATCATAACAAATAACGTACTGCGAGAAATTTGCACACTTGGAAACACAAGCATGTGTGTGTGTTTGTGCATTGTTCAGTGGAGGAAAAATAAATTTGTAATAGTGTCGAACCTGATTGCAAATATTCAAATTTATAGTAGGCTTTCAAAATCGTTGAATTGAAAGACGCGTTTTATAATTGGGGTCAGAAATTGATATTGTAACACACCAAGAAGCATTATTTATCTTATAGTGCCAGGACAAGTTGGAATATTATGCGATTTTCTGTCGTCCTTCGTCCAAAAGAACAGATGCTTCAGTCATCGTTCGTCCTACGTTCGTATGACCGAACTACGTAACTTCTTACTATCAGAATGGTCGCAGTCTCGAAACTTGCGCACCTTAAAGTCGTAGGTTCAAAACTGGAGTTATTGCCGTAACTCCTTTGACATTAACGCAGACACTACGTCCTTATTAGTCTAAATTATGTAGACTATGGATGTTAAAAAAAAGACTCTTTTAAAATCTCTCAAGTTTGGCTAATACTTCATCGGGCTCCAGTTTATCGCTTATGTATTAGTTTATAATCCACTGAGTCAGTCCATCTTCACCGTCGTTCTAGCTTGCACTTTATTTCCGCGTTTAATGTCCAAACGTCGGCTCCATAGATCGTCATTATTTCACTGTACTTTGAACTTCTCTCTTAGTTTTGGACGAGTTATGATAATAACTAAGAGATTGGTAAAGTTCAAGCACGCAATTATCCTTTTATCTATTTCCTGCCCTCCCAATCATTTCCTGTTGGTCTTTTCCACTTGCTTTAATCGAGTACAACTTGTCAAAAGAATGTAAAAACGTCACTATTGAACAAAAACAAATACGTTTTATTGAAACTTTCTTACATGTTGCATTTCCGCCTGATCATTCGATGGAGTAAAAGTAAAAACAAATACCAGTCTAACAACCGGGACTTCAATCAACTCTTCCACTTGCATATCAAGAAGTTAAAGAAGAAGGTTATATCGTTTTTAACAATTTCGATCAAATTTTTACTCCAATGTAGCTCTTAAGTACTTCAACAAAAGGAATTTGGCGCTATATCTCCATCAACAATTAAAATGCGTTCGCCATTTTGGTCATATTTGATTCAAACTTGGCACACAAATATATTTTGGTTATAAATTACACGAGCTTAGTGGAGGCTTTAAAAATACAGAATTTTTAAACTTACACATTTTTGAAAATATAATTTCATAAGCATTAAAAAAAATGAAATCTGTTAAAATACAAAAATGAAAATTGACGACCATCAGAGTTAATTGTTATACTTTCAATACAATCAGGTAATTTAAAATGCTGTTAGTACTTATATGTTGATTTTAATGCTGGCTATGGTAGTGAAATATAATGAAAAATTATTGTTGGAAATTCACTTCCATCAAGTGAACAAGACAGTTGCGTGCCGTGATTATTTATATAACTAAGGCACAGGCTGAGATATAAGAGCCAGATTGTCTGATGCGGAGAACAGATGTTTGGGCTCTAAGCGGCTTTGCCAATTATTGTTCTAACTTGTGTTTATCGTTATTAGTGTCTATTTGTCTCTCTTTCAAGTAATTATATTATTTGTACTCCCAACTTCGGCTGCAAGTTTCTAACTTTACAAAGTACCGTACTCAGTCCCCTGCTGACAAATATATTTGGATTTTATGTCTTCAGATCTGGCTTTATATTACATCTAAACGTTAAATGGGCCTAGTTTGTTTATTTTGCCCATTACAAGTCATAAAGTTTAAATGTTTTATGTTAATAAAAGTTCGGTGATTACGAAAAATTCGATTTTGAAATCCATTCTTTTCAAATGTTCCTAGTTTAACTGACAAATTTTTATGACATTTTTCTTATATTAGGTTTAGTTAATCCATATACTTGACCGTTTTTTAATTTAAATTTTTCTATTTGCATCGTTTTCAAATTTTCCAATTACAATTTCTTTTTTTTTTGCCAAAAAACTGTTAAAAACAAAATTTATTAAAATCGGTCCTAACGATTTTCATAAAGTTTTATTTTAATGTGGTTTCTAAGTATTTAAACAATATATACAGATTGGTATATCTCCGAAAAATGGGCTTTTGGAGATATAGAATAAAATAAGCAATATCGCCTAACATTTTACCATTGGTTCATCAGATTTTTTGAAATGTTTTATGGGAATCGTATTTAAATTAGTCTAGTAATTGTAAAATTAAAGAAATGCGGTTTGCTGGTGAAATTTTGGCCAGATTAGATTCAAACTTGCACGAAAATCGATTTTAGTAGTATAACTGAGACAAACACTTTACCCAGCAAAAGCCGTTCAAAAATAAAGCTTAAAATGGAGTCCATTTCTTCAGTCTTTTGGAAAATCTGATTTCCTCATTGTAATCAGCGTTAACATTTACATAAATCAGAAATAATTCTCACTCTGAATTCAAACTTATTACTTATCGCTTAAACTCTAAAGAAAAATAGTCATATATATTAGTGGTCTTAGTGCCAGATACTGACTGTACTATAATGATATTATGAAGCTTCATAATACAAATAAAACATTATATAATATAAATTACATAAACTAAAATCCTTGTTTTATTTTCATTAATATGTATAAACATTTAGTAAATGTATGATTTTATACTTGAACGAAAGCTATAACTTACCTCCTTTTTTCCTTAGCGTTGGTTGGCGGAAACATTTTTCAATGCAAGTGTTCAATTTATAAAAAAAGTGATAAGAGAAGCGTCAAGTTTACACAAAGGACTTAAATAGATAAGAGAGTATAGACCATACGTTAAAGTACATTCTTCTCACCTCCCTTCGCACAAGGGTACAAAATTTAACACATCATGGATTAGATTGCAGCAGGGTCGGTGGTTAGGTGTAAATATAATCTGTCAATTTGTACACACTTTAAATGGAGGTTTTCGTTTCGTATTTGCCTGATCTTAAAAAACATTTTCCAAAATAATCGCGTCTCGCAGCTGTCTAGCTGACGTGATGGAAGCGAATTTGCAAAAATTAACAATATCATAATAATGCTTTTATTTTACAACATTTTAAAAATCTGGTTTCACTATCATCGTCAGTGTTAAAATTTGCATAAAATAATATTTTAAATTTACAAGTATATTTTCATTTATTGAAATGTGTGTGTGTGTGTATTTGTGAATATCGCTAGAGACTAAACTAATTTACTTATTTAATGAAATGTAGCATGTAGGTCTCATTTGCTCATATCTAGGATTTTCTTAATTTTTCAAAAAGAGGTTTTTGAAGCATTTTTTTTAAAAAAAACTTCAAAATAGGATTATCTTAAAATTAGATCAAACAATTTTAATAAGATAGCCTATTGCTTAAATATAGTTGTCCATAAATATCAAAACAAACGGTAAATACCCAGGTCGTTATTATAATAATTTTTAAATAAAACTGAAAAATCATTATAGTATTTCAAAATCGTTTCATCGGAGTTTGCTCATATACGAAGCATTACATATATATTTTTAACTTTAAAAACAGTTTTAGTCAGGAAACGGTTGGAAATTGGGTTTCCATAAAATTGGGTTTCTCAAGCGACTTTGCTTAAATGTAGTCCGTAAATACCCAAAACAAACGAGTACCCCATCCAAGATGGCCGGAAGAGCGGAATATGACTGTTTTGACACAAGTACACTTAACACAATACCATTATGCTAACATTTAAATATTTAAAAAAAGAATATTAATTTTAATTTCGTTTTCTTTAGAAATAAATTGAATACAAATTATTTTTACAATATATTGCTTTCTAATAGTTCACATTAAGTGAAATAATCCATTTTTGCTTTTATAGATACTTTTAAATCTAAAACTTTACAATAAAATAAAACATCTAATCTTTTTATATTACTTTATAGTGATTATGTAAGAATAAATACGGAAAACTTCACTAAAAATAATAATATTTGATAAATATATACATTTATTTTCCAAACAAAATAAATTATTTGCGTGATGCAATGCAGCTTTCAGTGTCTTATCTAATGAAAACACAATTAGCTTACTAAGGTTTCCTTGTATTAATTATTTTGTTTGTACTGTATCCGAAAATAATTCTAGTTTGACCTGTTTACGATAAGCTAGAAGCTGTTTATAATACGATATCACATCCTTAACCATTAGCCAGTAATTATAAACTCGATCATCTAATATGGTAAACTTAGTTCCAATGCTACCAAGATAGAGCAATCAAGTGAAATATATTCTATGCCCATAAAAGCATAAAACGAAAATAAAATGTAGATATATTATAGTAGATGAATAGAACAGTTCATTTAATTTCCAAAAGTATGTACAATTCTGGAACTGTAAGTTTATTTTTATCTAAAATCAGCGTAATACTTTGACTTATATGTTTTCATAAACGATTAAATTTTTAGCGAAATCCAATTCGAGTCCATTTTCCATTTTCCATTTTCGGGGATATAATTGAATGTGAGAAAGTTTGTGCACATTTATTTAATACATTATGATTAAGATGAGGGAAGAGAAAGTGTGACGAAATGTATAGTACACGTAATATATTGAAAGATTGATGATTAGACGCAGGTAGGCAGGTAGGTGGTTAAGTTGCCGCAAGTCAGTCTTCCCATCACAGTGCTACGTTATCGCCATATTGTAAAGTGGTTCGGCGTGGTGAATAATGTTTTTCGCTATATTAACTTTGATAAATCCACAGGCTGATGCGCCTGTGTTATACGTTATATGTAAACATTTTTAAAAGTAACACGTGTTATGTAGGCTTTTAGATTAACTGTTACAAAAGTATTAACGAAATTTTAAATCACAATTCTAATGTGTTTAATGAAATACTACATAGCATTATTTACTGATTGATGCTATGACAGCATTTCAAAGATGAATTTCCTTTTAATATCGATAATTGAGGTAATAAAATTGTAACAGTTGATTTTTACAACTGATTACAAAAAACGCAGCTGATTAATAATCAGCTGTTCACTGGAGTTAATTTCTTCCTACTGTGCACATATAATTTGCAACAAATTTAATATTATCTATTTTAAAATAACCAGCACGCAGCTGTCACGCTGACTTTTTTTAATTACAGTTACTAAAAATCTGATATCACATCTAGCATTAATATATGCATTATCATTTTAAATGTTAAAGTTCATTGGAGATACCAAGATGAACCCTGCCTGTCACCCGTTAAATTCATTTTCCTATTTTAAAATGTTAATATATGCAGATTTTAACGCTGAATTTTTGCGAAAACAGATTTATGACTTTTAATGATTCAGAATGACTATTTTGAAATATTGTGACAGATTCTTTTTGATAACAAAATTGTTTATGATTCAAATCGGACTAAAATTTTCAGCGGGCCGCTACAATAACTTACGTGCTGATTGATAATTAATTTAATTTTCTTGAAAATTTACAGCTTCACCAGTGTTTAATTTTTCAGTCATTGTTTCACTAGTTTTGTTAGATATATTTTTTTTATTGTAGCCTTTATTAGAATATGTTTGAAATATACCAGTCTAATCATTATATTATAAACTAATGGAGAACACTTGTATGTGCTTAAATAACTGTATATTTATCAGTAAGTGAACATATTAATCACTAATCAAATATATTAAATCACTAAGTGATCAATATTTGTCCTTATTTTATACTTGTTTATTAAGAAAAGCTTTTCATTTATATCCTTTGTTGCCAATACACAGTAATGCCAAGTTGTTTACAATGTGGTGTTATCAGTTAAAATTTTCCGTTATTAATACTATTCATTACAACAATATATTGTTGGGATTTAAACTTGAAATATCTATCGTGTTGTTTTTATCATGTTTACCCATCATATGTTCATGGTATAATACACCATCTTGGACACTGACAATGCGATGTATAAAACATGTAGTGTTTTGGATTTTTTTAGTATTTGTCTAATTGATCTAATGACTAAAGGTTTAAGCATGTTTGATATTCTTTGCCCTTAACTCAAAACTATTTTCATTTTTTTCATAAATAAAAATTAAAGCAGGTTTTGAAGAAAAAATAGACCTATTAGATTCTACACGTTGTCGAGTTTGTAATTATTTGTTCCAAGCCATCGAACTAAAATTTCCGGAAAAATCGATTTTCTTAGTTAGACTAATGATGACAAGGGATCAGCTTTATGTAAGGGTAAAGGAACGGTAGTAACTGCGGCTCGAACTAACAATCATGGAATGAACAGTTCAGAGAAGCAACAGACTGACCGGTATGTTAACCACACAGACTGCAGAGCCATTGCCGCTATTGATAAGGAAAGATAGATAAGTTAACGAAATACATTTATACAGATCTTTGTTTTTGGACAGATTTTCATTGAGACATCGCTGTTAAGTAGTTGGAGTGCTTCGACATTGATGTGCTGTTGCAATCTTCGTCTATGACCTCGTGCAAATTTACTGACTTCACTATCAATAGTTGGAACCTCAAGATCTTTATGTATGTTCTCATTCCTGATGTACCAAGGGGCATCAACTATACCCCAAGTACCTTATTTTGAAATCGCTGAATGATATCTCTATTACTCTGGGCAGTACAACCCCACAGTTGGATACCATAGGACCACAAGGGCTTAAGGACTTGCTTATATATCAATACTTTGTTATACACTGATAAGGAGGAACAACGACCCAACAACCAATGCAACTTTCTGTATTTTAATTTTAACTCCTCTTGCTTTTTCTTAACATGGGGTTTCCACCTGAGTTTAGCGTCCAACGTCATGCCAAGGTATCTAGCTGTGTTCGCATATGGAACCACTTGGTGATTAATATAAACGGGTTTGTGCTCGATATGCTTATTAGTGAAATCGATATGCACAGATTTGCTTTCATTAAGCTTAATTCGCCACGTTTTAGTCAGGTTTGTATTTGGTTTATAGCTGTTTGAAGTTGTCTGATCGATTCAATGTTATTGTCACCAACAGATAAAACTGCTGTGTCATCAGCAAAGGTAGCAACTATACTTTGTTCAAAAGTTGGTAAATCACGGGTGTACAAAAGATAAAGGGTTGGCCCCAAAACACTGCCTTGAGGCACTCCTGCTTTAATTTCCTTCAAGTTAGAATAGGCGTCTTCTTGCTTAACCCTGAAATATCTTTCTGATATATAAGATTCCAGTATCATTGAATATTGAACAGGAAGGAATAATTTAAGTTTGTAATTCAGACCTTCATGCCAAACTTTGTCAAATGCCTGTGAAACGTCTAAGAATATTGCTGAGCAGACCTTCTTTTCTTCTAACGATTGTTCAATTACATTAGTAATTCTATGGACCTGATCAATTGTAGAGTGTTTATTTCGAAACCCAAATTGATGATCTGGGATGAGTTTAGAATCTTCGATAATGGGTTTTAGTCTTTTTAACAAAAGTTTCTCGAACAATTTTGACATACTTGGCAAAAGTGATATTGGTCGATAAGATGTTGTTTCGTTAGGTGGTTTTCCAGGCTTGGTTTGGACAGATAAATATAAGTTTGTGTAGAAATTAAATTAATTGTCCGATTTCGATGAAACATTTCATACAGTTGATGGTCATATCTTGAGATAAATTTTAAATCTTTCCTAACCAATTTTTAAGCCCCTTTTGGGTTAAAAATTTTGTAAAAAGCCAAAATTTTAAAATTGGTCTCTAAAGGTTTTGGTTAAACTTTCACAAACCTTAGATGCAACATTTTTTGGGATAAACAATTTTAATTTTCAGCTTACTTTACGTGTCACCATACATTATTTTTGAAATATAATCATTGACGAGTGAAGTGAGTTCACTGTTTCAACTCGACCAGTCGGCATTTGGTTTATGTGTTTGTTTGTTACGCAGTCTTGACCAAAAGCATTAAACAATTGTTTTGAAATTTTTTGGTAGGAAAATACCTGGTTTAACTCCCGAAAGAAGTATGTATAAAATGTTTTCCTTTTGATTTTTATTGCACTCTTATTTAACGATGACAAGTGGTTATTTCTGGTAATACTGGCAGAACGGCAAGACTAATTAATTTTGACTAATCATACAATTTCCAATAAAGTTGGTCCAGTAATATTTTCTCTATATATTACGATTACTGATTAAACTGACGGAAAAGGTTACGAGCGCGTCAAAGCGCTGTCGTGGACCAGCGGCAGGCAATTAAAAATGTTGCTACTTCAAGATCTTTGAAGTTTGAAGAAACAATGATAAAATAAACGAGTATGTTTTGTAGTCTCTGTAAATATGATTAAGAGCTCTTGATACGTTGTTGTCGATAGTAGAAATATGTTTGTTTATTTACACCAAGTAACACAAGAAATCACTTTGGTGAATTACACTACCGGAACAAAGTTTAACACAATAAAAGTCTTGCCTGACACACTTAGAGCCACTGATTACTCCTTGCACTTAACCCTTCCCAACTTTGCAATCATTGCTTTTAATAACTTAAAACAACTCTTCCATCAATAAATATAAACAATATTACACGTGATAGTAACGAATTTCCAATAATATTTTCTATTTATTTTTGAAAATAATATTTCACCATTACAATCAGCATTAAAATCTGCATATTAGCATTTTAAATTGACAAATTAGACCCTACATTGAAAATATAAGAATGAACATTGAATACTATCAAATTAAATTTCGTTTTCAATGGAATTTAAAAATTTAATATGCTAATTTATTCAGACTGAACGCTGATTTCGGTGGGGAAATCAGTTTTTCAAAAAATAGTGATATAAAAAATTACGAAATTTTTTAAAATTAGAAAATTCCGTCATTTTCATACTGTCAAACGTACTTTGTCCAAGCTTACTTATCGAAATAGATTTTTTTGAAATCCAGATTTGAATTAAATATGTTGGAAAATGTGCTATTAGAAAGGTCATCACGATACGACTCAGACCCGGGGACTTGAATCCTGTCAGAATTTAATCTTGATTTATAGATAACTTTTTGAAGGGTTGTAAACTTTATTTGTATACACACACACATATATATATATATATATATATATATATATATATGTGTGTGTGTGTGTGTGTGTGTGTGTGTGTGTGTGTGTGTGTGTGTGTGTGTGTGTGTAACACTCTCACGTTCAAAATTTTTGTCTCATTTGATTGAAACTAAGAACAAGTTTTGGCAATAAACTGTAAAAGTTCGTTGTTCATCCAAATCCGTTTAACCATTTCAAAATGTTGGTCAATTTCAAATTTTACAAAATAAAAACTTTTTATCTTACATGTTTTTTAAAATTTGATTTTACCAGGTTTTAAAATCTTTAAATTTAGAAGTTTACATTTTAAAATTCAATTGGAAAAATGTGAACATTAAAAATTTTAATATAATGCAAATTGTGACATTGCAGATATATTTTCAAATATTAGTGATCTAAATATTTTTTGAAATGTGCTTCCATTACGTCAGCGATACAGCTGAGTATAGCGATAGCCCAGAAGAACATTATGTACTCATAATAATCATTCTTGTTATAAATAAACCTATGCAAAATTGTATTTGTCAATCATTGAAGACATATTAATGCGTTTAACAGAAGACAAAGTAACGCAGAGTTTTATATAACAAACCCAATTAAATTGACTTTAGTAAATTGAATTTCCAATAAGGACTTCAATGTCCTTAAACAATTAATTTAAAGAAAGGGCAATTTAAATGTAAATAATTACATCTACAGCAAACACTAAAGATAATTAGTAAAGAACTCCCTTTCCAAGAGGTATAATTTAGGAAAAAGTTTTTACTCTTAATTCACCAAAGTTTAAACACATTAACATAATAAATTTATCGAGCTGAGATGTTATTTTTAACATTTCCACCTCCTTTTTTGTTAATTAGACCTTTCCAAGTCTCATTGGGGTCTCGGCATCTTCTACTTTTTGAAGTAATTTTTTTGTTTCGAGTTAATTGTAATAAGAATATAGACAGATTATGTTCCTGCCCACTTCGTGGGGCATAAAGTCACGACTAATATATTAAAGAAACATCAGTTGTTCAGAATCAGCTGTTCGTTGGAATATATGGTTATAAAAAACTTTTTTTAAATTATGAAAAACTGTTTATAGTATTTTTACGTCCTACGTTTTTTCACTTCTAATTAATGCACCGATAGAACTGTTATCTATACATTAATTTACTAATTAACATGGTTGTCAATTAATACAAAATTGTTTACCTTATTAGTTATTAAATTAAAGTTTACTTATGCTGTTGTTTTTGTTGATTAAATTTATTAAATAATTCAGTTTTAGTTGTTTGATGTTAAAACTTAGGCCCAGCTTAAGGCAACATGTTTGATCGATTCTTGTTTTACTTCTATGAGTATTTCGGGACAATTTGCAGACGAAACCAAAAAAATAAAAAACTACTAATAATAAATAATTATAGTAATTATAAGTATAATAAGTAATTATAATGAGTTTATTAGGATTTTTGATAATATTATTTGTCTTGTTTAAAAGACAACAATTAATTTTCTGAATTTGGAACCAGCTTAACGAAACTATTAATTCGAGCGTATGAGTATAACATGGTGGGTTCATTACATGTAAGTTGCTATAAACATTCCGGACATAAGTATTTTCCGCTTTATATATATATATATATAAAACACAGTATATAATTTTTATCAACTTCTCAAAAATTGATCTAGAGACCATTATCGACGTTCATTTAAAGGACAGGGTCTGGATAATACCATGATGGCCGCACCAAAAACTCATTTTCTATTGATATAATATGTACTAAATTGTGACTAACAAATATTACTTGTTAAACATTTTCTCGGAACATACATTTTAATAAAGTTTTAACTTGTTACCGCTCAGTTTTAATTTAATCTGAAACTATTTCTACAGTTGGAGCAGAAAACAAGTTAAAGAGCCCCAGGTATAGTAAACTATGTGTAAAAGATAAATTACTGTGTTAAGTTGCCTCATGCGTTGGAAATATATTAGTTTCTTGGTTGTATATTTAAACGCTTTTAAATTTAGACTTAAAAGTACTCTTTAAATTATAACCAAACGGAAAAATGAATTTCTGTTAAACGTGTCAAATCATTAACAGTTATTAATTACGTTATTATTGCATCATGTCCAAGGTGTTAATGTAAAGAGAACGATATTAACTAGATTCGAAACTGCGAACAGTGAATGTGTCTGTTATCATAAAGTAAGCAACTTCTCTGACATACCTAAACGATGAATTCACTCCAATGTAAATTAACGAAATATTAAATGAATATATTGAAACATGTAATCGCGGAACGCAGCTGTCTCGCTGAGGAGATGCAAGCGGATGCTAATATTTGAAAAACATTCTAATATGAAAATGTTTTGAAAATATGATTTCACCAGCTTAATCAGCTTTAACATATGCATAAATAAGTATTTTGTAATTATAAATTAGATTGGAAATTTGAAAATTAACACGTCATTTTCATTTTAGTGTTTTTTTCAATAGAATACAAAGAAATATTTTGCTAATTTATTCGAATTTTAACGTTATTTACAATGTTGAATCAGATATTCAAACAAGTCTGAAGTAAAAAAAACACAAACATTATGCATTTTTGAAGAATTGAATTTTATTTGAAAAAAAGATATTAGAGCG